>PVJS01026986.1:7584-19558 GCA_004027185.1 Glis glis | reverse complement strand
AAAAAAAAAAGAAGTCAGAACATAGCCATCAAAGGAGTCATCCATGCAGTTGAGCAGAGTACCAATTCCAGAGTCATGGGACAGTGGATTGACAGTTGGTCCCTGACATCATGGTTGAACTCACAATGTTTTGACTATACTTTGATGTGAAATCCATAGAAATCATACTTCAAATTTTGAATTTTGATCTTTTCCTGGGCTAGCAGTGTGGTATCGTACTCTCTGTGAGCCACAGCTCCCAATGAGCCAGGAAACCATGAGGTTTTAAACAACCAGTATTCTGCCCTGTGGAGTCTACAGTGTACTGTGCTGCTAAGCTATGATGCTCTGCAGGTTAGGTGTGTTAATTACATTTTTGAAAAAAACTTTTTTCTTGTGGTACTGGGGTTTGAACCCAGGGGCATTCTACCTCTGAGCTACAACCCAGCCCTATTTTTTAATTTTTATTTTGGAACAGGGTCTCACTAAGTTGTGGAGGGCCTCACTAAGTTGCTGAGGCTGGCCGCGAACCTGCGATCCTCCTTTGCCAGCCTCCCAAGTACTGGGATGACAAGCGTGCCCACCACGCCAGCTGCATTTTTGACTTTTGATATGGTCAGATTCCAGTGTGTTTGTCAGGTAGTAACCCCATCATAAGTTGAGGAGCATCTGTAGTTACTGTTTGATTGGGAACATAAGATGAATGTGTCTGGCATACTTATAGACCATCTTGTAAACTAGAAAATACTTTAAAATTGCTGTAGGAATTCAGAGCCGAATCCCCCATCTGGGAATACATAGCTTCAGTGAAGAGATTAAATTTGAAGATGTATTCAAAGGATGAATTTCAGTTAATTTCTGGAACTTGAAGCCATGTTTGAAAGATGGATTACAGTTACGTTTTTGGATATGGGCAGCAGTAGAATGTTTTAAACCAGAAAACCTAGAAAATATGTAAGAAAACAATGCATTTTTTCCTTGACTGTTGTCATTTGTAAAAATAACTATTTTTTTGTTTTGTTTTGGTACTGGGGATTGAACCCAGGTCATTCTACCCCCAGCTATATTTTATTTTTATTTTGAAACAGGGTCTCGCTAAGTTGGGTAGGTCGTTGCTAAGGCTGGCCTCGAACCTGTGATCCTGCTGTCTAAATCTCCCAAGAATGGAATTACAGGTGGGCACCACTATGCTCTGCCAAAAATAACTATTTTTAACAAAGTGCTAATGAACTTGAATTTAATGCATAAATAACTTTTTCATATAGATATTATACTTGTTACAGAATTTTAAATTTTCTTATAATGTCCATTTGAAATTTGATTCACAGCTGGGCATGGTGGTACATGCTTGTAATCCCAGTACTTGGGAGGCTGAGACAGGAGGATAACAAGTTCACAGCCAGCCTTAGCTACTTAGTGAGGCCCTTGGCAACTTAGTGAGACCCTGTTTCAAAATAAAGAATAAAATAGGACTGGGGGGTGTAGCTTGGAGGTGGAATGCCCCTGGGTTCAATCCCCAGTACTGCAAAAAAAAAATTGATTCACATTTTTTTTAATTCATACTTATGTCTAAAATCATTCAAAGTAGCCATTAAATTATCATAATATTTGAAAACTCTGATTGTTGAATTATCTTTTTCCTATACAATAAATACATAATTTAATCAGTTATGATCTTATGAAGAATAGATATGAAGCACAACAGGTTTTATGTTAGGTGAGTTTCCTTTGTAAATTTCCCTATGAGGAAGAACTGGAGAGAAATAGGCTTGTTCATCTCAGAAAAATGCTTAGTCTCTATAGTTCCAGAAGAAAGAATTGGGGCCTGAGAGAAGTTAATTCAGTAAGAAACAATCATTTATTCACCAACTCATTTAGTCAACATTTATTTAGTATATGCCATAACTCATTCTAGTAGATGCCAAGGATATAATGGTAAACATGAACAAAAGTTATAAGAAAATGTGGTCGGCGGTGTGGTAGGAAAGACAGGGTGCTGTTTCTCATATTGGTACTGTCAGAAAGATGGTCAACGTAAACTACTGGCCCTGAGGCTATTGGGGATATTATAGAAATTGTTCCAAGAACTACTATTAAAATCTTGTGGGCTTTTAATATCAATGACTGCTTATGTCTTATAAATGATTTACACTCTTTGCTTCTTCCTACTCCACCCTTTCCTATTCTTTCCAAACTCAATTCTAATTCTTTATATGTGCAGGATGAAATGATTGCCTTCGTGGTTCTCATACAATGTTGTGTTTAAGGAATAGGACACATTCCTAGAACTAAAGTCACTCCTGCTGGGCGTGGTGGCGCAGGTCTGTAATCTCAGTACTTGGGAGGCTGAGACAGGAAGATCACCGGTTCGAGGCCAGCCTCAGCAACTTAGCAAGGTCCCTCAACAACTTAGTGAGACCCTATTTCAAAATAAAAAATAAAACAGGGCTGGGGGTATAGCGAGGAGGTAGAATGCCTCTGGGTTCAACCTCCAGTATCATAAAAAAAAATTAAAGTCACTCCTAATTACTATGGCTTTGCTTGGACTCTCAGTAATTGAGAATAGACTCGAGTGTTTACCTGAGTACACCATGATTTGTAGCAGTGGTTCCTATTTTTCTCGATGACTGATCTCATCGTGTGGGGCCTCGGTGGCATTCAGCGGGAGCCTGTGTTTCTGTGGGAATGAGCAGGCACAAAGAATGAGTAGAATGTCAATGTCACTTATTATGTAATTTTTATGTGCTCTAAGTAAGACTATGATTTTTTTTATCATTGTGTTTGGCTTCTTAAGATGTCTTGACTAATTAGAAAAGCTGACCTTTCCTTCACAGCATTTTTTAAAGTCTGATGTGATATTTTTAGGACCATTGGAAGTCTGTCGGATTCAGTGTTAACAAACTGAACTTGGACATCGTGGGGTTGGGTTTACTTTCTCTTGACCCAGTGTGACTTCCTGTTTCTAAGAAAACAGTTTCTAAAGACTCTTAAAAGGAATTTCTTGCATGCCTGGAAGCTCTTGTAAAACCACATTTTAGTAAACCAGCATGAATGAAGTCTATATAAAAAAAAAATCAAAGAAAGAATGGTACTGCTTGACCAAATTAGCATTTTGTTTTGTGGAAATTGGAGCCCACAGAAAAATCTGGTGATTTAGGAAGTGTCTGCTTCTGGTCACTAGACAAACCAGGAACCAAGAATTTCATTTTGATTTGATTAATTTTCCTCGTTCAAGGGGCTTATGCTGCGCTGGAGCTGATGCATGTTAAAAAGTCTCATAAGTACTTAAAAAAGAAAAAGAGCCTGGCCTGGTGGCACACACGTGTCATTCCAGTACTTGGGAGGCTGAGACAGGAGGATCGCAGGTTCAAAGCCAGCCTCAGCTCTCTCTCTCTCTCTCTTTCCCTCCTTAGTGAGGCCCTCCGCAACTTCGTGAGACCTAGTTTCAAAATAAATTATAAAAAATAGGGCCGGGGGTGTAGCGCGGAGGTAGAACGCCCCTGCATTCAATCCCCGGTACCGCAAAAAAAAAAAAAAAAAAAAAGAAAAGAAAAGAAAAGAAAAAGAGCCTGGCCTGGTGGCACACGCCTGTCATTCCAGTACTTGGGAGGCTGAGACAGGAGGATCGCAGGTTCAAAGCCAGCCTCAGAAACTTAAAGAGAGCCTGCTTCAAATAAAAATTAAAAATAGGGCTGTGGTGTAGCTCAGAGGTAGAATACCCCTGGGTTCAATCTCCAGCAACCCCACCTCTCCAACAACACCAAGAAAAAGAAAAAAAGTTGCCACTTGGATGTCTCCCTTCAAATGAATTCACACACACGTAACCAATTCACATGCACGCTCACAATATTCTGGAAAACCCCCCGTTATTCCCAGCACTCAGTCCATAGAGAGCTGAGTTAGTGAGTCTTTGATAGTTAGGTCTTTCTCTGCAAACACAGAACTCACATCTTTCTGCTCTCAGTTCAGAGATCCAGCTTCACTCTCGTGGAATCATCCTGGAAATGAGCTTTTTCATAAATACTTCAACAGGAACTAAACTTTTTTTTATTAACTATGAAGGCAGTTTATTCGTTTGACTAATATTTGTTGATAACCTGTTATGTGCTAGGCATTATTCCAGAAGCAGAAGGCATGATGTAGAACAAGACAGACAAGGTCTTTGATTTTATTTATCAATTAAGCACTTATGAAGGGCATACTATGTGTCAGGAACTGCACTTTGGTGTTTATTTATTTATTTATTTATTTATTTATTTATTTATTGTACTGAGGGTGGAATCAAGGGGCATTCTCCCTCTGAGCTGCACCCTCATCCTCTTCTATTTTTTATTTTGGAACATTCTCCCTAGGTTGCCGAAGGTCTTGCTAAATCGCTTAGGCTGTTCTTGAACCTGCGATCCTCCTGCCTCAGCTTTCCAAATACTGGGATTACAGGCATGTGCCACCATGCTGGGCTTATCCTTTATCCATTACAGGTATAAAGAAGGGGACCCATGGTTGCCTGGGTAGGAAGTGGGTGAGTCAGAGTTTGAAAGCCAGAGACTCATAACCACTACTCCATGGTCACTCCGTAGGCCCAAATAGATTCCCTGTTAAACACACACATGGAGAAAAAAAGAGGGAAATAAAAACTATGGGTAGTCTGACCCCTCTTAATATTTTGCTGTCTGTGTTCCTTTTGCTATCTGTATGTGTGTGTGTGTGTGTATGTATATATATATATATATACATACACACACACACACACACACACATATATATATATATGGAGAGAGAGAAAGAAAGAGAGGAGAGAGGTATGTGTACGTGCGCACACCTGTGTGTTTAAGCATATACGATACCAATTTGATTGTTTACCTCTTATTATCACAATGTATTATAAATATTTTGGAGGCTAATGTATTTTATTTAATAGGATCTTAAATAATTCTCCAGTGCTCCCTGGTTTCTCTTTGTCCTAATTTATCTAAGTAGTTTCCTACCACTTAACAATGTTTCTTATTTTTGTTTCATAACCCTTGCTTTACTGAATATCTCTAAAATAAATATTTTTACAAATCCATGATTATTAAAAAGTTTCTTAGTGAAGAGTGATATTAAAACACTGTAATATTTATGCTGTGTCCCTGTGTAATCTATGGTTTGTGAATATGACGACATTAACAGTGTAAACATGCTTTTCCTTCTAGATTAGTGGATGACAGATGTGTGGTGCACCCAGAGGCCGGGGACCTTGCCAACCCTCCCAAGAAATTCAGAGGTAAGAAATAAACAGATATATATTTTAATTATGTGACCTATGAGGGAAGATTATTTTTGTATCTTAAAATAAGTAAGTAATGTTAAAACTTTATTTAGCCGAGCATGGTGGTACACACCTGTAATCCAGTAGTTGGGGAGGCTGAGACAAGAGGATCACAGGTTTGAGGCCAGCCTCAGCAATTTAGCAAGACACTGTTTCAAAATAAAAAATAAAAAGGGCTAGTAGTGTAGCTCAGAGGGAGCATGCCCCTGAGTTCAATACCTAGCACCAAAAAAGAAAAAGAACTTTATTCAATGTGGAACTTTTAAATATCACTGAAAACTCTTTCAAAAATTTCCCCATTGTTTTTCTTTTACACATTGAGAAATTTATAATGAAAGAATAATTTCAATTTTTGTTTTGCTTGACAATAGTCTATCTGTTGAAAGGAAATCTGAGTAATTAACTGTGAAAGACTACTTTTCAAGCCAGTATATGCAGCCAAATAATATTTATTTGTGTATTTCTGTGGTGGTTGTATTATAAATGCTATAGTGCTTCATTGTCAGCTCATTAATTTATCTTTGTAACATCTCTGGGAGTGTGACAGTGATGCGTTGGCGGGGCTTTTAAAATATCACTTTGGGTGGCATATAATAACTAACAATTGTCTTAGATGTCCTTTTTAAATGTAATTACAGAAGTAGCTTGCTAATCTCCTTAACCAAGAAATTGGTCATAGTAGGGGATTGACTATAACTCAACTGTTTCAAAAGGATTCATGGAATTTGTAGAGAATCGTAGAAAACTAAAACCAGTAATTAAAAGCTCGCCCAAATCAGTCCCATAATTGTGTATACTTATAATAATAAAAATAAATTTCAAGCAGCATTCATCTTGAACACTCTCTATGCATTCATTCTCACAATGGTAGAAAGCAGCTTTAATAAAAGATTAACAAAAAACTGTAGAGAATGGAAGGGATCCTTTAGAGCCACATGCCCAACTGGAGAAGTGCTGATTGATGCCCTGGGGTAGGGAGGTATTTAACACTAGGGCCACACTTACCGCGTTTCACTCTCTCTGATAGGTGCTTTATGTATGCTCTCTGTCTCTCTCTCTCTCTCTCATTTACTGAGGATTGAACCCAGGGACATTCTACCTCTGAGTTACATTCCAGTCCTTTTTTCTTTTGAAACAGGGTCTTGCTAAGTTGCTAAGGCTGGACTCAAACTTGCAATCCTCCTATCTCAGCCTTCCAAGTACTGGGATGACAGGCATGCGCCACCACACCCAGACAAAATCTTGACTATTTTAAATAAAATTAGTGCCAGATGTGGTGGTTCACCTTTGTGATCCCAGTACTTGGGAGGCTGAGACAGGAGGATCTCAGGTTCAAGGCCAGCCTCGGCAACTTGATGGGGCCCCTCAGCAATTTAAGTGAGATCCTGTTTCAAAATAAAGAAAAAAAATAGGGCTGGAGTGTAAGCTCAGAGGTAAAATTCCCTTGGGTTGAATCCCCAGTACCACCACCAAAAAAAAAAAGTTAGAATTTGGTAAAAGTTAATCTTCAGCTGTGAAACCCTATGGGTCTAGTGTCTTTTCCAATGGGAGACCTTTAAGTATCACTCCAAGTCTTTCTATGCTATTTGTTTATTTATAGTTTCCTTATTTTAGAGTCATTTTGTTAGTGCATATTTTACTAGGAAATCTCACATTTCCTCTGGGTTTCCAGTTTGATACAACATGTTTCTCCTATTTGACTTTTAATTTTGCCTCTCTGCCTAGATTTTTACAAAATTCTTTTTTTTTTTTTTTTTTTGCGGTACCGGGGATTGAACGCAGGGGCGTTCTACCTCCGCACTATGCCCCTGGCCCTATTTTTTTTTATACTTTTTATTTTGAAACCGGGTCTCACGAAGTTGCGGAGGGCCTCGCTAAGGAGAGAGAGAGAGAGAGAGAGAGAGAGAGAGGAGAGGGAGAGGGAGAGGGAGAGAGCTGAGGCTGGCCGCGAACTCGGATCCTCCGGTCTCTGCCTCCCAAAGTACTGGGATTACAAGCGTGCACCACCATGCCTGGCTACAAAATTCTTAATCCTATGTACTAATGATATTTTGCATCAAAAATATTTTTTAAATATATGTCTTCGCTTACCTTGTTTTTGACTGAGAGAAGTGTCTTTGACAATTTCTCATGGTAATATTAAGTGAATTTAATTAATTTTTGCTTCTTAAGACGTCTTTGGGTGTTAGGGTCTAGCTAAGTGGCAGAGCACTTTCTGTTTATAAGATTATTTCTTAGCCAGGCATGGTGGTGAATGTACACCTGTAATGCCAGTACATGGGAGACTGAGACAGAAGGGATCTCAGGTTTGAGGCCAGCCTCAGCATCTTAGAGAGACCCTCAGAAACTTAGTGAGACCAAAATAAAGAAAGCTGGGGTGTAGCTTAGAGGTAGAATGCCCCTGGGTTCAATTTCCAGTTAAAAAAAGTGTATTTCTTTTCCCCTAAACTTAGTACCTTGTAGGGAGAAGGACATACACAGTCATTGTTCTTTCAGTTGGATGGGTCACTTTGGATAAGGAATCCAAATTTCTCCCCAAGTGAAGAAAGCATAAACCAGCTTTTTTTTTTTTTTTTTTTTTTTTTTTTTGCGGTACTGGAGATTGAACCCAGGGGCTTTCTACCTCCAACCTACATCCCCAGCCCTATTTTTTATACTTTATTTTGAAACCAGGTCTCACGAAGTTGCAGAGGTCTCACTAAGTAGCTGAGGCTGGCCGTGAACCCGGATCCTCCGGTCTCTGCCTCCCAAGTACTGGGATTACAAGCGTGCGCCACCACGCCCAGCCCATAAACCGGCTTTGAAAGATAAAAGCCCCTAGACTCTTCAGTAGGGATGTTCCCCTGACCCTGGGCATGTGAGGTCTTTTCCTAATAGACAAAATGAATAGTCTTCACTGAGGATGGCCTCACAGTAAAATGACCACAAATAGGTTGCTAGCACTCAAGAACAACCTGCCAAAGAGTACACAGTAAGTGTGTGTAAAATAAATTAAAAGATAGAAGAAGGTGGAGAAAACGTAACGGAAGAACACACAGTATGAATGGGGGACATGTAGGCTTAAAAAAGCATGAACTAGCATGTTACATAAAGCTAAAGAGAGAATTAGTGTTCTGGAAAAGAGATATAAGGAGATCACCCAGCGCACAGCACAGAGACATGTAAGGAAGGCAAATATGAGCGAGTTCTGACAAGCTGGGGGATGGATCAGGAAGGTCCAGCAGCATCGAACTGAATTCCAGAAGGAGAGACTAGAGAGAGTGGGAGAGAGACAATAGGTGAAGGGAGACGGGGAAGAACTTTGCTAAACTGGAGAAAACCATATTCCCCAGGTGGAAGGAGCACGTTGTGTTCAGAGTCGTGACGATAAATGAAACCAGATCTACAGCCAGGCCCTCCTTTGGGAACTGTAGAGCATAAAGACAAAAGAGAAAAGTTTCACAGCACACTGGAACAACGCTGCATTTGTAACAGGAAAAAGCAGGAGCTTCAGGTTTGGACTGTACCGCTCACTGGCTGTGTCGTCCTAAGTAGGTCATCTGACCGTTTGAGCCTCAGAGGACATCTGTCATTGGCCTGTGGGAGTGGGAGGATAGCAAGAACAATGCCTGCCACATGAGGTGTTGTGAGCCTTGAAATCTTCCCAGAGCAAGTCAACGTAAACGTGTTCTAGGTCATTATATGAATGATAGTTAACTTAAAATAGAAAGGCATAATGTATTTCCATTAGAAATAGTTGACTCTACCCTTATGTTATAACTTTTTCTTTTCCAGAGCAGAAATTTCTTTCATTTCATTTTATTATTTTTGTGTTTTCCAGTCACAGAGCTTTCCCCACACTAGACATCCTCCCTCCATGGCCATTTAACACTTTTTTTTTTTTTTTGCGGAACTGGGGATTGAACCCAGGGGCATTCTACCTCCTAGCTACACCCCCAGCCCTATTTTTGATTCTTTATTTTGAAACAGGGTCTCATGAAGTTGCGGAGGGCCTCACTAAGTAGCTGAGGCTGGCCGCGAACCTGGATCCTCTGGTCTCACCCTCCCCAAGTACTGGGATTACAAGTGTGCGCCAATACGCCCGGCTCATTTAACACTTTTGGATGAGACAAGCAAACTTTTCCTGTGATCATGGTTCCCAGGGGTGCCCCAGATTCCTCTGCTGTGAGCCTGAGCAGCCCTAGCCCTCTGTTGGTCCGGAGGGATTGTTCTTTCAAAGATAAACATTAGGGTTTGGGGCTGCCCTTGCTTTTTTTTCTCTCTCTGTCCCATTGAAATAAAATTTTTAAAGTGCAGAGATTATTAGAGTATGTGAGGGAACTCTGTGCCCAAGAGGTAAATATCTTCTGCTATTTGGTGTCATATTATTCAGGGGGCACCAGTTCCAACTATGAGTCATGCAGGTGCTCCATCCCTCGGTTGGAACACTGGCGCTTCCTGTAGTCTATAATGTCGCTGATCGTTACCCTGTTGGTTCGCTTTCATTTTTGACTCCCAATTTAAGACTAAACCATTTATCTTACTCTATCACTGGAAAAGGAGGTCCTTTCCTATTGGGGACTCAGGGATCCCTTTTGTCTACAAGCTCAACTCTTCTCCCCAGATTCATCAAACCCCATCCCTACTGAGCCCCAGAGGAGAATCTCCTGGCGTGGGCTGACCTCGGACCTGGTTTCCATACAGTCCACAGTCGGGCAAACGCTCCCCTCCCCAGGGCTTTGTCCTTTGATGTAGCTTTTCTTTTTTTTTTTTTTTTTGCGGTACTGGGGATTGAACTCAGGGGCATTCTACCTCCAAGCTACACCCCCGGCCCTATTTTAATTCTTTATTTTGGAACAGGGTCTCACTAAGTTGCAGAGGGCCTCACTAAGTAGCTGAGGCTGGCCACGAACCCAGATCCTCCGGTTTCCGCCTCCCAAGTACTGGGATTATAAGCGTGTGCCACCATGCCCAGCTTTGATGTAGCTTTTCTTTTACAGCTCTTGCCTTAGACCACTTTCTTTCTGCCTGGATGTGTTTCCCCTCTTTTCTTTGGTTGTAAAAGCCATTGCTGGTCAGAGAACTGCTTCCCAGAATCACCATCCCAGCTTTTCCAGACTCGGCCAGCTTTCCCGAGCACCCTTCCTTATCATTACTTTATAGATAACACCAAGAAACAATAGTCTACCAGCTAGACCTCAGCCTCTTGCCCCAGCCGCTTTATGGAACTAGGTATTGAACCCAGGGACATTCTACCTCCGAGCTATACCCCCAGCCTGATTTTATTTTTTGTTTTGAAACAGGGTCTTGCTAGGTCTCTCTTGTTGAGAGTCTTGCTATATTGCTGAGGCTGGCCTTGAACCTGCGATCCTTCTGTTTCAGTCTCCCAAGTACTGGAATTACAGGTGTGTGCCACCACACCCAGCTCACACATGATATTCTTTTTTTTTCTTTTGTGGTACTGGGGATTGAACCCAGAGGCATTCTACCTTTGAGCTACACACCCCAGCCGGATTTTATTTGGAAACAAAGTCTTGCTAGTTGTCCTCGAACCTGCGATCCTTCCTGTTTCAGCCTCCCAAGTACTAGAATTACATGTGTGTGCCACCATGCCCAGCTTACACATGATATTATTAAATTAATTTAAAATATTTTTGTTTTTCATACTCATGCTATGATTTGTTCAAGTGAGTTATAATATTTTAGAGCTTTTAGGCAATTAAAAGTAAATCCTGTACAAGTCCTCCAATTTTCTGAAGGAGGTACCGAGGTTCCAAGTAGGTTAAAATGATTCTTCTAAATAGACACACTTGCCCAGCGAGGTGTCCTTTTGACTGTACCTCGCTATGAACAGAGGAAACTAAGTTCCAATAAATGATTTCTTAAGGGCTATTTAAAACCTGGAGGACAGCTATTTTTCAATAGAAACCACACAATGAGATTAATACAAACTGAAGCACAGTAGCTTTAAGTGAGTAAAATTCCTTTAATGATCAGATATTCCCTATTTTTAAAAGATAAACTTGAGACTTAGGATAAACTTGGATGTACGGAAGAGTTGTAAGGGCAGTGAAGAGAATCCCCTCTACTCTGTCTTCCCTAGTATTTGCATCTCATATTACCATTGGGCATTTGTCAAAACTGAGAAGTTACCACTTGTTCCTTTCTAGTGACCGAGTTCCAGATCCTATCTGGATTTCACCAGTTTTTCCAGGATCCCAGGTTGCATTTGGTCATCGTGTTTCCTTAGTTCACTCGGGTCTCTGATATTTTCTCAGCCTTTCCTGTTTTTTTTTTTTGAAGAGTACTGGCCTGTATGCTCTAGGCTGCCCCTTGGACTGGGTCTGTCTGATGTCTTTGCTTTGATTAGACTGGGGTTAATGTTCAGAGCAGCGCACCACAGAGGCGATGTGCCCTTCTCTCATTGTAGCAGGAGGTCCTGATATCAACAAGGCTTATCACTGCACTTATTTTTTGACATATGACCTAGCCCTCCTCCCTCACACTAAATTATGACAGTTATTTTATGTTCTTTGGGTTTTTCTTTTTCTCACCCTAGGTCCTTTGTTCACCTCTTCTCCATTCTCCAGAAAATCCTTCTCTGAGAATGGAATTTTCCAGAAGTCTGTGCATGTGGATACGAGTGGCCAGTCTTCCTTCCTTCCTTCCTTCCTTCCTTCCTTCCTTCCTTCCTTCCTTCCTTCCTTC
>PVJS01026985.1:0-26588 GCA_004027185.1 Glis glis | reverse complement strand
CTCTCTCTCTCTCTCTCTCTCTCTCTCTCTCTCTCTTCTTAGTGAGGCCCTCCACAACTTCGTGAGACCCAGTTTCAAAATAAAGTATAAAAAATAGGGCCGGGGGCGTAGGGCGGAGGTAGAACGCCCCTGCGTTCAATCCCCGGTACCGCAAAAAAAAATATATATACATACACATATATGTTCATATATAATTGTATTTATCCTGTCTAATATCTCCCTTATTATTTTCTACTTTTTTGCATTTTTAGTAAATTCTTTGTGTAATCAATGCACTGTAATTAAAAGCCCTATGCTTGTCCTGCCACAACGTTCACACTAAAATGTGCTACTCTCGCCAGTATTGATAGAACATTTGTACAAGATGTGACTTTGCAATTGTCACTCTGGAACTCATATATGGTAAAAGTAATATTTCTTTTCAGTAGCAGTTTGTACATTGAAATTATTTTCACACTACATGAATATAGGTCTCTTTTTGAAAAGTCTGTGGCATTCGAATAGAGGCATTGGAATTTTAAATCACTCTTCAATTTGTTCCGAATTCACAATACACCTGCTAGAAAAAGAAACTGACATGTCTTTCCTGTTTCCTTCTTAGTGGTAATTGTCTGTAGTATATAAATTTGGGCTTTTTTTTATTATAAATACCTTGAATATCTGAAGTTCTTCTAGAATTACTTCTTCCATTGATTCTGTTTCTTGGTTGTAGATTGTGATTACCTTCAGCACAATTCCAGTATCTGTAAGGAAGCAAAAAAGATGCTAGAAGCTATGCCACAATCTGGTTTACAAAAAATTAAAAGCCATGTAGAAACTATAAATTCAAATAAGATTTGAAATCTACATGCATAAAACATTTTAACCATTGCCAATTTAAAACCATATGACTACTTATGTATCCACATTTTTCCACTAGCAAAAACTAATTTTATATGCCTAGTCAAAAATTAAACCAAATAATATACATTTTTCTCAAATAGTTTGATCCAAAAATCCAATTACAGGGTTAGAAACCAAAATATCTTTTGGAATTATGAAAGATGTAAGATGCATTATTATTCTAGCTCTTCTCAGATGGATGATGCAAGAAATTTTTTGCTTAAGCTACTTTCATGGTAAGAAACTATACTCTTAATCTTAGGGAACATTCCAAGCTCTGTAGAAATCATACAGGTACTTTTTTATTTGCTCATTTTGCAGTGCTAGGGATTGAACCCAGGGCCTCGTGCATGTTAGGCAAGTTCTCTCCCACTGAGCTACCTCCCCAGCCCTATATAAACAGCTAATTTTTAAAAAATCAAGTTTATACCATTGAGAGAAGAGTATGAGTCCTTTTGTACCAACTGCTTAGTTTCCATAATTATCTATTATTTTATAATTTTATATTTATATTTTAAATTTCCAGTTTATCTTTATTACTTATGATATTCTGGGCTTGCATCTTCCAATAAAATTTTATTAAGACAATTAGTTTAGTTATACAAATAATGTGATATAGTGCTAGAAATAATAATTCAGAAAAAATAATTTGGAAGTGTTGATCCAAGAGTTTCATGTTATTTGAGCCATTTGTTGAAAAATTATCAATTTTGTGGTTGGGTTAATAAAATTGGATATAAGTAAACTAATAGCAATTAATTGTATTTTCCACTAACTAAAAGGAATAAAAACTATCATTTTAAAAACTAGGCACATAGTAAATAGTCCGAAATTATTATGTCATATGAAAATCAAAGATATAAATTAATTTAGTAATTTGCTACTAGTGATTTGCTACTAGTAATAATGACTATGCATGTATTGCATTAAAGCCTATGTCTGACAAATATTAGGAGAAATAACTATTATTTGAATGATTTTCCAGTGTACTCATCACACATTCATCAAACATACTCTTTTGTTCTGAAAAGCCATGGTTTAATATGATGTTTATTTGAATTAAACATGGTATATATGATCACACAAATATAGACCTTATACTTCTGGAGTTCAAATAGCTTTGGTCAATCTGACAAGAAATTGTGTTTTTGACTGTCACATATGTCTTCTGATTTCCAGGACATTTTAAAATAACATAATTTTGATTAACTTATCAAATGCGAATCTTGTTTATGGAAGCCCCACTTTTTTTTAAACTCTGTTGAAAGGCTCTGTGACTGAACTCATGCCTAAATAATTTTAGGATTCCAAAAGAAGTCTGATGCTTTGATAATCTTGAGCCCACAGGGCAGAGCATATTATTAACATTAACCTCCTAAAATAAGTAGATAAAATATAAACTGTACCAGAGAGCAATTTCTGGAAATAAGATCAATGTTTCCTTGCTTAAATGTTAAAGAAAAAAGTATAATTGGAGACACTTGAGGAGCAATATTAGTAATAAATCCTGATTCCTGTTCTGGGTATATGCCCATATCTCTTCAGCATTCTATATCTATGATTGAACTTACATAGATTAGAATGCTTACTCTTCTAAAGGGCTACTGCTATACCAATTGATATCCTGCATATTCACTTTTAGCATATTCATTATACTTTGTTTAATACAGAGTACTATAGCTTTGGTGTAAACATTTAACTGCATTGTGGGTGATATTTGGCCTGCTTGATACAAATGGCTTATTCTTATGGGTTCTAATGAGCATTGTTGTCATTAAAGATTTACATGAAGTTATTTCCCCAAGTTGTTTGTAAAATCATGAGGCTGAGCAGCTAAAGGCAGTAAGAGGCTGGGGACTGCCTGGAGAACCATGCTTTCTATGGCACTCTAATTCCACTATGAGATGTTCCATTTGGAATGAATTCACTCATGAACATCAATTATTCATTTCTTCATTTCTTCACTAATTCAAATATATTAAGTGTTGACCATGATCATGTGCTGCAATAGCCCTAAATTCTCTCTTCAATTTTGTCACTATTCCTTAGATCCAAATCAATGATGACCACATAGTTTCTCACCTAAATCATGACAGTTTTGACAATGAAAGTGGCTATGGTAATAATTATTCCCAGATGATAGGCATCCACTCTTGTAGCAGTCACATGAAGACTTTATTTCAATCTTTCTAATTTTGGACAAGCAGTATGAAAATGGGATAATGGACCAGCAAGAGATTTGTTAGCAGGTGCTTTCTAATATGTTATTAAAGTTATTATCTTAAGGGTCAATTAAAATGTCTCAAGGTGTTCTTGTTTCTTTACCTGTCCCAATAAACAAGACATCATATTGGCCATCCTCAGCTTCCACTCGATCCACCGCTATTTGTTTCAGGTTATATTTTCCATCTGTTTTTACCAATATCGGTTTTTTATGGGCAGGTTTTATGGGTTGGTACATTAACGGGTGGCTTCTTGCAAAGCGAATGGCATCATCAGGGTAGTCTTTGGTGGTCCCATACCTCCCTCCATTCACTTTGCTGGCACACTGAAATACACATGGATTAGGTCATTATTTTTTGCCTTAAGCCTAAAGTGCAAACTTATAATTACCTAGAAGAATTATAAAATGGAATATGTTCAATTAATCAACTGTGCATGTAGAAGTATTTAGTAACTGTATGTATCCTTCATTACAGAAATGAGTTCTGCATGAAAAATTGAAAAGAGGAGGCTGAATTATTTTAAACATGCAGCACTAAAAATATACAGAAAGTAATGAAATCTTGGCAGAGTGAATAATACCAGGATAGTTTGGAGGTAGCAAAAGTATATAACAATATAAATGTTAGAATTATTTTCCTTGTTTTCTGAAAATGTTTTCAACATTGTGAATCAAATTTTGAAGGTAAAAAATCTATCATTCAGCAAAAGAAAAAGTCTCTTCAATGTGCTAAATCTTCTCTCAAAATTAAGACTGAAAACTGCACAAAATAGCTTTCTCATTATTGAGACTGTGATCATATGTTGAGTGAAGGGCTGAGTACAAAATTTTAGTGGTGTAACATAGAAACCCATTCAAATTTCATCACCATTAATAATAGAGGGGAAAAAAGTCTTTTTGCTCTTACACTAATCTGTATGAATTTGTATTATCTTCATATGGATTAGAAACAATAAACTGAGAAAACTGGAAATATTTGACAACATGTCTCAATTCTTAAAACACTGATTCTAAAATTAACTGTTCAGCAGCACCTTAAATTACTTCTTGGAAAATCTATATCTGTCTGGATTCTTGCTTGTTCATTTCACATAATTTTTCACAGAACCAGCAACAATTGGAATGGTTATCTTAATTTTCCATGTTAGAATATAAATATAATAGTTCAACAATCAGATTCTGCAGAAAGGGATGCAAACCAGTTTTAATGGTTTGTTTTTAAAAACCAGTCCATATTTCTTTATTTGGCATAAACTTTTCACTTGAGCGTACTTCCATGATATGTAGTTGGAAACGTTTTGGGCTGGCTTGGAAGCAGTTCAGTAACCAGTCACTTCCTCCAATCTCCTTTAAGACTATGTGGTTTCAAAAGGCATTTCCAGCAAAGCCACAGGAGTGGGTTTTCTCCATTTAAATCGTAATTTCAATCAATAGAGTGAAATAAAATATACTTTATGTTTTACTTGAAGTAATCATTTTAAGCCAGTGAGAGAGAGAGAGTGATTATAATGTTAAAGCCTTACACTTGTTAATGGAGGTAAGGTTTGTTTCCACTTTGGGTTTTGGCTATGAAAGAAATGGGTTATACTTGGCTTGCAAGTAATTGTGGAATCAGAGTAGTGATGAGATTTCACCAGCTGCTCATGAAAGTGGAGATTTTGACTTGCATGACCAGTTAAATGTTTGCTTTCCATGACCCACAAAGCACATACAGTGATTCAACATTTTTCCAACTTAGTTGCATACAGGACCCATGATATACAATCATCATCATCATTTTTAGGCAAGTATGCAATTGAAAGCATAAAAGTTTGAATGGCTAAGGAGAATCTTGCAACGGTTTAGAAACAAGTGGCAGAACTTCCTGTACTCTACCTACACTTTGCATCTGCACTTTTTTTTTCCCCTAATAGACCAACAAAGATGTTAAATGAGGTGTAAAGTATTCTGAGGAGGTAGAGAAAAAACTTCTTTTAGATTTGCTAAAGTGACAAGTAAGGAGAAAATTAGGCCTAGGATGCTTAGAATATTAGAATATAAAAACTGTGTAGCATTTTCTTGCTTCAAAATTTCATGATACTAATTCCTTTCAAGAGGCTGGGAAGAAAATACATGATGCTCATTTTACTGTGTGTTACTGTGTTCACCAGTAAAATTTTAGTTGGAATTACTTAGCCAAAAAACAACAATAATATATATTTTATAATGCTAGTAAAACATATATAATATATGCAGATTATGTTCTTTTCATTAAGCAAAAAGCATATAACTTGATATGAGAAATGTTTCTTCACCATCCAAGCATATGTTCAGGTACAGAATTTCTTAGTTGTTTAATTGCAAAGTGCGGTATAACATATAAAACAGTGACAAAACATTACCAAAAGAGCCTTTAAAAAATGACTACTTCATTAAATAGCTAAACTTACAGAACCAGGCCTTGGGTAAGGGACTTTTCCTTCATACAGTGACCAGTGGTATTCAGGTCCTTCCTTATGTGCATATGGTCCATTAAAGGCTGACCGGATGCTGGACATGTGATAGACACATATAGCATGCCCTCTAAATATATTACTGAAAAATTTAAAAAAGATAATTACTATTTTGGAACCAATAAACAGATCATTTTATCATGTACTCCAACATACATAGATTAGAATAAAAATTTTTGGTTAAAATCATGTAATTCCTTTAAGTATAGAATATTATAGAAATATAGTAACTATTGCAATATTTTAAGTATTGAAACTCTAAAACTTACCATTTCTTTAATTTCCTATTTATTATTCTCAATAATGGCATTGTTGAAATGATAAAAGTAATTGTTTTACAGTTAAATTTTTTATTATTAAATCCTATATTGTGTTTTTCTTAACATTTTTGTTAAGGAAGATCTGGCTTTAGTACTAAAAAAAAGATTCATTCACAAGTTGAATTACTCATTTTAAGGTATTATCTTCTTTATGTTGTTCCATTTACAAAATAGTGTTCCTTTATCACAATGCCATTAAGATTGCTACAGTTTCAATTTCTATTCAAATTTTGTTAGATTTCTCAGTGTATATAATGTGAAAAATAATTTAAAGCCTCATGAAAATATAGGGCTTTGCTCCATTATTTTCTTTAGCTAGGGGTCTCATAAACTTTAGTACACTTGTTGAACTCTTTCTTGCAGGTCACTGAAAACTGTGCTATCGAGAAAAGATGACTGGACTGAATATATTAAACTTAAGAAAATTACTGAAGTTTATAAAACTCAGGTCCCTCACCTCCAAAATTAGCAGCAATTCTCCAATTTTTTTCTTGATAAAAAACTTCTACTTGCAGAGGATAAAGACAGTAGTTGACTAACTATAGCAAGGTTTACTGTGGGCTTTTTCAATCAGTTTCTGCAAAAGGATGTTTTTAAAAAGATATTTTTAAACATTTGGCCATATGTCTTAGTTTGGCATTATCTGAATGAATTAGAACATTTTCTCAGCCTCCATATTATGAGAATCAAAATAAATAATGTTTGTGAAAATGCTTTGCAAAATGTAAAATTTTGTGTAAATATAATATTTCCTATACCCAGAGGCACCTGTAGAACAGCAGTTATGTTACTGTCTTGGGGCATCAACTCACACATTTTATAACACACCTTGAAGCAATTGGAAATGCCTGGGATACTGGGGGAAACTAGAGATAGTCTCTCAACTATAGTGACAATAAGCCTTTGATCACCATTCTATGAATGTCAACCTTTATGTCAGGTAACAGCTGAGAGCTTTTTTTTTTCTTCTCTCTCTCAAATTGATATATCAATTGAACAATCAAAATGGAAATTATGGAAGAAAATCATGTCTTTGATTTCTCAGAAAGACCTAATATGCAATCATTTAGGAAGGTAGTTTATATACTGATCATACTAACCCATACAAAAACTATACTGGTTATTCTGGGACTTGAATTTATCATATAAAGTCTTCGAGTTACTGAGCAATGTATAAATTATTCACTGTCATAAGGGAGAAGACTAAGTAAAAAAAATTCAAGGACCTTCTATAGAATGTAATAACTACTAATCTATATTATTTTTGTTGCATCAAGGAAAAATTGATAGGAAAAATTATTTTGTTGTTACTGTTTCAGAAAAGGTTTCTTACAACAACATGATACTTGTCCAAAGAGCCCTTTTATTTTTTTGAAGTGGGCATTAAAAATCACCTGCTAAAAAGCTAAAGTCCCTAAGTCAGTACAGTACATAGGGTCACATAGCAGCTTATGGCCAACACAATACAAATGGGGAACTGAGTAGTGTGGTTCTACCCCTATCAAGAGAATTGAGATATATTTTTTTAGTCCTCACTCAAATCATTTTACCCACAATCTATGTTATTTGGAAAGATGCTCAGGAAATTGTATATACAAACTTTCAACCAAAATAGATTCTAGTCACATTTTTTCATTTATGTACCAACACGCATGAAATCTTAGTTTACTTACAACATTTTCATGGATACAAAATACAAGAATACAAGTACAGAAAGGGGGAAGTAGATTAGAAACCCTAAACTTGAGTAGAATATTTAAAAGATGGAGAGCAAATCATAAACGTGCATTTACTATCAATACAGAGGAGCAAGACAATCAGAACAAAGGAGTAAGAAGGGTGCTTTGTGCCCAAGGAGTCAAGGAATATTTCTTGGACATGGCAACTGGTAAGTACTGAACAACTGATAGGAATCAGTGTCAGAAGACAAAGTCATTTCAGGCAGGAGATGTGAAAAAATTTAAAAAAATATATAGTGAAAGGAACTGGCAACATAAACACTGGAGACTGTCAAGGAATTATCTTGTCAAAAACAGAGCATTGGAGAACTCAGGTGAAAACAGTTCCAAAGATGAATGGATAACAGGTAATAGAGACCCTGAACACATGGCTTAGACAAGTCCATTTGATAAATAAAAGCATTATCTCAGACTCTGTAGCATTAAACCAATATCTTACACACTATATGAGAAATAGAAAGTCATTTTGTCATAGATTAGAGAGAAAAGAGATTAGGATACTGACCACAGGAGGATGCTGGGGTGCTATTAAAAAAACAGCAAATAAGGATCAGGATTGAGATTGTGGGTTTGAAAATGAAAGTACAATAGCAATCATGGGGGAATAAAGAGAAACAGGTGGCATAAAATATAGAAAATTACAATGACCACTGAGTCAATAGTATTTCCAGGTGACATAAACCATGAAAGAGGAGACCAAGTGACACAATTTTTGTTTTACATTGTTTGCAATCACTGTATACATTTCTCACCTTGTAGTGTTAAACAGTCCAAATATCACTGGGTTCTTATGGTCCCTGGTATGTAGCAAGAAAACATCCTCTGAAAAATTGAAGACCATTTCATAACTTAGGATATTTAGCCCTCCTTACATGCAAAGAAAACATTCACATAAAATAGGTTATAGCTGTTTATAGATCTTAAGTCTTAAGGCATAACTTTCTATATACATTCAGATAAGCCTGACCAAATCATAACAAAGTGATTAATTTTGCTGTTCTAGGGGAAGGACCGAGAGGCACTGACTCTTAAGTTAATGAGATGGGTGTCCTGCAATGCCTCTGCCCCACCAGGTAACCTGGTTGAAATGAAAAGAAGAAAAATTTGCCCAAGGTTACACAGACGTCAAATACTGCAGGAAGCACGTTTTCCTTGTGTGCCAGAGACTATAGCGTGAGTTATAGAGAAGCATACACAACGAAGAGTAAAATTTAATTCTTCCAGTAATACTTACCTAATTCATCAAAATACGTATCAATTCCATTCATTCCTGGCACCGAGCAAACCAGTCTTGCTTTTAGGAATGTGCTCCACTTATTCACAAGTATCCTCTGCCCTCCTACATCATTCTGAGAAAAACAAAACAGGTGAGTGGATCCCTGAGGAACTTTTCCAACAGCACATTTAGTATCGTTAACATGCAGATGTCCGGAATTATGGCTTTTTTTATTTAAGTGGGAAAACTTAGTATAATCTTCAAATAACTACTATATAGTTAACTCCCTATGGTGTTTGTTCATTTTTTTTTAGGTTTGCACATTCTGCCTTGTCATTGTACTTTAACCCTGGGACATTAAACATATTTTCTAGGTATTAAAATTAGACAGTAGTTTCTCTTAAGTGAAGTAGTGACTTTTATGATACAGTAACCTTGATTATTATTTTGTTGTCAAATAATCTGCCTATTTTAGCAATATAGAAGGATCTAATCCTTTTTCTTCCTTTAGTAAAGAAAACTTGAAATATACACACACGCACAATATACATATATATCTATATATAAGCACACCAAATATCATATATATCTATATAAATAAAAACATATATATCTATAGAGCACAATGTACATAGATAGTGCATATATTTAGATAAATTTTTAAATTTATTCATAAATACCAAAATAACTTTACATTTGTAATATTATCACTATCTCAATACATGCTACTACTTCAGTTGGTTTGAGTTCCCAAACAACCTGTTTGAATATCAACAAGTTACAGATTATTTTTCTATAGATTCAACCCATTTATATATGTATATAATGGGCTTATATTATATATGTATATATATATATATACATATATTATATATGTATATAATATATATATATAATGGGCTTATATATGTAAATATATAGGTGTTTTATATATAAATATATATATGAAATGGGTTTATATATGTAAATATATAAGTATATATAAACAGTTATATATATAATGGCTATATAAATTATTTAGACTGTGGACTAAAACAAAACAGATTTCTATTAAATTCATTTTAAAAAAGAGTTCAAACTTCTATGTGGAAAGAAATACAGACTAATTATCGTCTATTTCTTCTTAGTATGGCTTTGAAAATAGGAAAATCATATAAAACACAAGCCTTATTTTAGATAAAACTTGTACTAGATAAGAAGTTTTTATAGATTTGAAGAATAAAATTTGGTTTAGTAAATAACTATTTTGAATATGCCTACAGAATACTAGGATATATTTAAAATAGAAATCTACTACAAAATCTGTGACAATGGCCTGGCCATATGTTGTGAGATAAGCAAGCCTTCACAGGACAGCAGGTGGCCTCACCGCACAGATCCTCCCCACCCGGGCGTATATGGCATGAGCATTGTTCTCAGCCTCCAGGGCCTTCTCAGTAAAAAAGAAATACACTTTGTTGTCATCTCGGTCTTCATTGTCAGGAATCATGTAAGAACCTACAAATTTTGGTTCTGTAGAAGTGAAAAATGGAAGAATCAGTGATATAATAACAAAATATTATAAAGAGATATAATAACAAAAATAAGTTATTCTAATAGATTATACATCAACTGAATGCTTAACTCTCATTTTATAAAGAAATTCAATAGTTTTGTTGACATTTTTAACCAAAAATTGTAAAACAAAGCTATCTCTACTTTATTGGCAAATTAAGACACTTTAAGAATATTAATTTAGGCAAATTTAATTGGAATATAATAGGAGAGAAAAAGCAATGTTGAACCACATGCATTTCAGACTTAAAATGCATTACTGAAGGTACAGGTTGGGGGCACCATGAAGATAATCTTCATAAATTTTCCTCTCATTTATATAAAGAGTGAATGTAAATATAAGCACTATTTTAAAGTAGTCTATCATTACTTTTTGTTTTTGTGGTACTGGGGATGGAACCCAGGGGCATTCTACCTCTGAGCTACATCCCCAACCCCCCTTTTTTTTCTTTATTTTGAAACAGGGTTTCACTAAGTTGCAGAGGGCCTAAGTAGCTAAGTCTGGCCATGAACCTGCAATCCTCTTGTCTCAGCCTCCCAAGTACTGGGATTATTTTTTTAATTAATAAATTATCTACCAGTCTAACTCATGGAAGATCATTTTAGGTTTAAAATGGGAAGTTTAAGCTTTTATGTTTATAGTCTAAGGGATTTGAGTAAATGGTATGATAGTATGTAAGATATTTTAATAATATGCTATGTATAATGACCATACATTTTCAAGTTTAAGAAAAGTGCTGAAAATGATGAAGATGCTCACCTTAAAATGATGTTTTAGTTCCTACATATATCAGTCTAACAAAATTAAAAAAAATATTCCTTACAAAGATTTCTATGTCAGAGAATGGCTAGAGACCCTCCTCTTAAAGTTTTCCTAAAGTACTATTGACCCTATAAAGAAAAGCAAAGCAGAGCAAACAATTCATTAGAAATTATACCCACTGATAAGAGTAGACACAACCTATTGGATGATGGATTTTCCACTTTCCATGTATTTGCTTTGTTTTCTTCATTTAAATCTTGATTTTAAGCATTGCTATGAAGGTAAATTGGTTTTATAACTAAGCTAATCTTTTTTGATATAAAACAATGGACATATGTTTTTTAACTCAAGAGTATTACTGGTAAAACATATTGAAATTTATAAAGACTATTAGTCATATTTATGTTGTTATTATCCAAGTGGCAATGTAATCCATGAATTTTAGATTGTTTTCCATTCTGATCTCTCTACATACTCTTTGCCCCCATCCTACCTTTCAACAGGCGCTCATCATCATGCTCGGTCCGGATGTGGGCCAGGCGCCCCATGCTCCGGAAGATGGCAGCATCTCTGCCCCAGTAGTCACTGTAGAGCCCAGTGAACAATTCACTACCTACATGGAAACAAATATGGATTTGTTTCTTGATTTGAAGACAAAGTATCAACCGCGATACATTAAACACACCCGGTTTTTATACATATTCGACCAACCTCATGACATCAATGCCTAGATCAAGGGCATTGATGGCTAGAGGGTTTGAATCCTGACTCTGCCACTTACTAGTTGGGCCTGGGCAAGCTGCTTTACTTCTCTGTGTCTCATTTTCTTCTTTTATGAGTAGGAAAAGAAGTAGCACTCAATAGAGTTAAGAGTAAAGCACTTGGAAGAGTAGCTGGCAAATACTAAGATCTCATTTTGGTAAATATCATGGGTTCATCTTATTTCCTAAACTTCTTTTAATCTTCATTTCATCAGGGCCTTATTATTGTTGTTGTTGTTACTACTATTGCAGTTATTATATGTTAGTCAGTTAACTCAAATCCTTCTTATATCAAGACATTGTTGCCATTAACATGATTTTACTGTGGGAACTTACAAAGTCTGTCAAAGTTGAATCTAATCCAAACAGTTATCATTCAATTTGCAAGTGTATGGCTGAGACTGGAACGTTATAAAAAGAGCTCAGGTTGTAATCAGGCAGACAACAGAGTAACTGAAGGATGTTAGCTGCAACATGTGGTAGAGTTCAGAGACTAAAATCAGATCCAGGAATTACACAGATGTATGCAGGGTCTTAAGGACTGGTAACGTGTTTTTGTAGGTTGAAATAAAGACATTAAAAGTAGCATAAGAAAGTAGTAAAACTATTTTTTAAACAAATAGAAAATATAAGGGTATAGCTTGAATCGGAAAATGATCGATTCTTCCCAAGCATAAGGATTTGGAATCCTCTTTTCTCAACATGTCTACAAAAGATAATCAGCTGGGCCTACCCAGAGCCCAGGTATCCTGTCTCAGGCAAAAAGCTCTGGGCAAGAAGCAAATGATAATAGCAGATCCCTGGAAATAGCAACCTCAAATTAGGGTGGTAAAATTATTTTAATGAGTGTTATAGAACTCTGGTCAGGTTCAAATATAAATACTGAAGTCGGGCGTGATGCATGCCAGGTGGCACACACCTGTAATCCCAGTACTTGGGAGGCTGAGACAGGAGGAATGCAGCTTCAAGGACAGCCTCAGGAAATAGCGAGACTCAGAAACCCAGGGAGACAATGTTTCAAATCAAAATATAAACGACGAATGTATGATCCAATATTGACACTTCTCTGAGTCCTGAATATTTGGAATGTGTACATAGTGCACATATAAAGTGTTAACAAAATAATTCAAATTAATTGTATTTCCAATTTAATATACCAAACTGTATAATTAACTTTAGAATTAGCATTATTAACATTACATGTATAAAAACTTGACCAAATATATAAACAGAATTTAAAAGAACTTGAACTTCTTACCTATAAATTTTCATTTATTCGATTTTTAAAACTAGTCTCAAAATTTATGTTTTTCTATAAATCCCCTAAATCTTTATAAAATTCAATAGACTAAAAATAATTTTCATTTATTTGATTTTTAAAACTAGTCTCAAAGTTTATAAATTTTTTCTGTAAGTCCCTTAAATCTTTATAAAACTCAATAGATTAAACATAATTTTATGATTTAAAGTTCAAGAAAGTATATAATTTGCCGGGCGTGGTGGCGCATGCTTGTAATCCCAGTACTTTGGGAGGCGGAAACTGGAGGATCCGGGTTCTCGGCCAGCCTCAGCTCTCTCTCTCTCTCTCTCTCTCTCCCTGTCTCTCTCTCTCTACTTAGTGAGGCTCTCCGCAACTTCGTGAGACCTGGTTTTAAAATAAAGTATAAAAAAAAAATAGGGCCGGGGGTGTAGCGCGGAGGTAGAACGCCACTGGGTTCAATCCCCAGTACCGCAAAAAAAAAAAAAAGAATGTATATAATTCATCTGAATTATATACAAGATAATTTGTAAGGTAATTCATTTTCAACTTAGTTAACTATTAATTTTTAAAATGTGATGATAATTGTTCTTACTATACCAGATTTAAAAATAGATGAATAAGATTTAAATTTAACTCAAAGAGTTAAAGAAAAATAAGCATTTAGAGGTAATACTATAATGTTATATTTCACTTTTAAAAAGACAGTAATTCTAAATAAGTTTTTTTGGTTGTTGTTGTTGTTGTTGTTGTTGTTAAAAAAATCCACTATGAATGTTCAAAAACTATACAGTAGTACACATAAATAAAATCTAGGTTTCCCACAAAAGAACTCACATTTAAATTATATTTTTATGAGAGAAAAAGAGGAGAAAGCAAAGATGGTCTAATGTCATCAGTCACTGAATCAAGGTAAACGTACATAGGTGTTTGTTTTATTTTCAACATTCTTTATATATAAAATATTTCCCAGAAAATAAGATTTAAAAAAACAATGTATTTGTTACATTCATCATGTATATTCAACAGAGGCTAAGTGAGAGGTGTGATAATAAGGAAAATAATAACTGAAAAATAAAGATATAAAATCTGGAGTTAAAAAATTTAATTGGTCGGGAAAAGTTTTATCAGAACTCCTATTTAAGCATATAATGTTCTTTGGTAATAGAAACAAGCAACACAACATATATCAGAGTCAATTAATGCTATCTTCCCTAGGAATTTTATGTCTATTCATAAAGTGTATTTTTGATATGAAAATGCACTCAGTGTTTAGGAATATGAACCTGGGATTTAGTCTGCACTACTTGAACTTTGATAAAAGAGTCACATTTAAGAGATTAAAAGCACTTGGAAATCATCAATTCTGGCACTAGTTGGCCCATAAAAGATTTAACTGACTATTAAAACACCAGAGTGAAGCCCGGCATGGTGATGTACATCTATAATTCCAGTAATTGGGAGGCTGAGACAGGAGGATCGCAGGTTCAAGGCCAACCTCATTAATTTAGTAAGACCCTCAGCAACTTAGCCAGAACCTGTTTCAAAATAAAAAATAATAAGGGTTGAGGGTGTAGCTTGGAGGCAGAATGCCCCTGGGTCCAATTCCCAGTACCACAAAACAAAACAAAACAACAAAGAGCCCCATTGGAGTGAGGACTTTCTAAGATAGTTTTGTTTTTATTTATTGTAGTTGAATTATATTTTCCATATAAAATATAAAGTATATATTGTAAAATTATTTTAAATATATTTATTTTCTAGTATAAGCTGGGCTTAATTTTTAATGCATAATTTGTATAAAGAGCAGATTTCTAAAAAAATCATGAGCTTTCTATTACATTTTAACATTTGTATAGTTTAACTTCTTAAAATATTTTAGAACTATTATTACTATTGGAATATAGTCTTTACACATCAATTTTACTGCATTTATCTTCATTTAGATCTTTTGTTTCAAAGTTCTACTTGTTTTAATCCATGCTGTAAAATTAACAAACAAGTATCCATTTGAGCCACTAGATGGCAGCCCTATGATACCAAATAATATCATATCCAGGCAGGTTATCTGCACAAAAGAAAAGATGATTTATTTCCAATTTTACCCAATTTCCCTTTTTGTACTCAGATAAAAGAAAATCATTTGTGATAAATTCAAACAATACAATATGAACTGCATGACTTAAAACTTCAAAGAAACAAGACAGGTGCTAAAAACTATATGCTACATAAACTGAACCAAATGTGTTTCTGCTGGAAACGTTAGCTTTTCCTCAGGAGGAAAAGATTCACCTTTCATATCTTATTATCAATGTGAGGAAAAACTAAGTTCATATTACAATAGATAATTATGCTTGGCAAAATGCTCTTCTAAAATAGGGGGATATATATTAACAAAAAATAAATTAGAATCAAGTCTTAGGTACAAAAATACCACATAGTAATTAACTGAAGAATATTCAGTATCATTATAATAATTGATACTATTTACAACAAATATATAGTCTGTAATAGAAAATTTTATTTTATTTTTTTATTTTTTTGCGGTACCGGGGATTGAACCCAGGGGCATTCTACCTCCGCGCTACACCCCCGGACCTATTTTTTATACTTTATTTTGAAACCGGATCTCTCAAAGTTGCGGAGGGCCTCACTAAGTAGAGAGAGAGAGACAGGGAGAGAGAGAGAGAGAGAGAGAGAGAGAAAGAGATGAGGCTGGCCGCGAACCCGGATCCTCCGGTCTCTGCCTCCCAAAGTACTGGGATTACAAGTGTGCGCCACCACGCCCGGCTCAGAAAACTTTATTTTAAAATTATAAATCTTTGGTGTCATTAGAGAAACTCTGCGAATCAATATTTTTATATTCTACAGAATATAAACATAATATCCAAACAAGTCATGTTTTCATGAATTACAAAAGGAAAAAAGTTTCATATAAGGGCTGAAATATGTTTTAGGATATAAATGACAACAGCAGACCTACCCAAGAATTTAGTTTTCTGTATCTATGGAGACATGATATTTAATAAATGTATTATCTTAGCCATAGATTTAACTGGCACCTAATCAACTTTGGTATTTTGAATATAAACAAGTTGGCTTTTATGCCATATATTATTTTTATTGTTATATTATGGAATTATGATGGCAATTAATGTTATATAATTTTAGGTGGCCAAGTATGGTTATAGTTAAAAAATAAAACGCACATTTAAGGGTATTTTGACAGCTGAATTAACTTATGGTCATGTTCAATATTAATCTCTAAATACAGATAAATAAATACTGTAGATAATTCTGCATCAGAAATGTAGAAAACTAAGTCCCCAGCTCAAAATCTGCCATTTGGCCATGGCAAAATCATTAAGTATCTCAAATGTTAGTTATCTGTAATATCAGAGAGACCTACATCTATTTTCTTGAATCTGTCAAGCTTTTATATTCTCTCTGCTATTCTTTTGCCTAGCATTCTGCACCTCCCTCCTCATCTTGCTCCCATTAACCTGGCCATCACCCACTTATTCCATAAGGCCTTCCTTGACCAGACTTTTGTTAGATTAGTGATTCCTTGTACCAACATGGTCTTCATGCCTATTCCTAGCACGCTGATCATCCTACTCTATTTTAATTGACTCCTTACTTTCTTGACATTATGACTCACTGATGTCTAGAATATCGAAGGTGCTTAATGAACATCCAGTGAATCAATGAATGGCTTGATGAATGATCAAATACATCTAAAGCTCCTTTCAGGTATTAAATAAAGCAATGAAAGGTAACACAAGCACTCAGGATAAGATTGGGATTTTTCAGAATTGCTTTGGGGGTAAAATATCAAAAGAAAAAATTTATTAGGCATTTATATGATAACAGAATTCTTTGAATTTTTGTTCCTAAAGAACCTTGTTATTTAATAATTTTAGATAGGATCCCAGGGACTCTATATTTTATTTCTTTCAAAATTTGTTTATTCATTTTTATATACTTTTACTGGTGCATTGTAATTATACATTACAGTGAGGTTCAAAGTGATACAATCATACATGCACACAGCACTTGGTGTGTTGCTATCTTGATCCTCCTCACTCCCTCCCTCCCCATACATGTTATTGAGATTTCCTAGCATTTGTTCCCAATAGTTTCAACCACAAAGGACATTATTTTGTGATTAAAAGACTATGTGGTCACTAAACTGCTTTTATAGAAGAAAATAAGACAATCATTTGATTCTAAGCAATACACAAAAACAAATCCACTGTAAATAATTCTAAGGTAAAGAGTAATTAAGATAATTTTCTATATAACTCCTTATTTTATAATATAAACTTTAATGGAAGTTTTAATTAAACATATTGTACTGCCTTAATATTTCATGAAACCTATCAAGAATTTTGTTCATAGACTGTGTATTACCTGAGTTTTTAATTCACCATGTAGGGATACAAGTTTTTAATTATCTATCAAGAAAATTTCAAAGCAATTATTTATAACCTTCTTATCTTGTTTCATTCAAGCATTTATGCTATTTATGTTATGAATGCATATTCTATAATGTGAAACACATTTGCCTTGTGGACTAGAATATAAACGAACTTAGCTGACTCACTTTAAAACTGAACTCTATAACTTTGTTAGAAAATTATTTTACTTTGGATGGACTAGTTTGCAAGAATGACTCTGGTGTGCATAACTGCAAAGAAAAACAAAATGCACTTGGGAGCTAGGATGGATGAGACT
Organism: Glis glis; assembly: GCA_004027185.1. Taxonomy (NCBI): domain Eukaryota; kingdom Metazoa; phylum Chordata; class Mammalia; order Rodentia; family Gliridae; genus Glis; species Glis glis. The sequence goes on along the minus strand of PVJS01026985.1, from coordinate 8,642 downwards.
GATCCAGATAGTCCAACATCCCAGCTCAGAGTCTCTGCTTGGGCTGTTTAAAGAAACCAGAAAGAACATGGGCTTTATTGGATATTTAGTTTTTTGGTCTTCTGCGTGTCTTTCTTTTTTTTTTTTTTTTTTTACAAACGATTAATGTTAGCTCTCAACCATAAGAAGGTGGTTTCTGAGGCATAAAGGAAATAAAAAGTGTTTTGAATCTGTCTGTTTGCATCTGCTGGCATTCCTGTCTGTATTATGAGTTGGTGGCAGACCAGTGACATTGACACCATCTTGGTCAAAGCAGTTTCTTAAGGGAGAGAATATCAATGAGGACTTGAAGAGCAGGGCTTTTTTTGTCCTTCAGTTTTTTTCTTTTATTTTCAGGAATCCATAAGCAAAGTGTTCAAATAGCTCCTTAGAGACCAGCAGTCATGGCCAGAAGCTAGTCAGCATGTGGATGGTGGGCATTTTGCCAATTGTGAGAGAGCAGCAGCCTTGGGTAAGAAATTACAGATATTCTTTAGGGTCAGACTGTGATGAGTAAATACTTACAGTCTGCATTTCTGTAAGGTTGGGGTGAATTCAAGAAATAAACCAGTATATTCATTTATTATGTGTGTAGAGGTTATAATTATAAAAATATGTGTATACATGCACTGGCATAATGTGAGATTATAATGCACCAATAAAAGTATATTAAAAAAGGTATGTGTGTGTGTATATATGTATATATAATTCATTATGTGAGTGTATATATATATATAATTCACTTGGATTTTTTCATTTATTTTCAATATATATTAAGTCCTACTTTGTGAGATTATTCATTCATAACTCTGCAATGAATATAAATATAGTTAATTAAAAAGAAACAATTACTTATTCTAACATGTTTTAATGTTAAGGACTTGAAATAATCACTTACATCTTCCCTAGATGTATTCAAACTCTTTTCAATCAAGCTGCATAAATTTTAATTCATAGAGTTAATAATGAGATGTATATTCACAAAGGTCTTATTATTTTTTAAAAAGTTCAGAAACAAAATTTCAGTGGCTGTAAACTTTGTTGTTTTATTTTTTGAAAAAAAAGCAACATAGGACAAAAGAAGTATAGAAAAAAATTTCAGTGACTCTAAAATATTAATGCTGGTTACTTGTTGAAATAAAATTTAGTAAGTATTTAACTTGAAAAGCATCCTTAAAAGTGTCCCCAAAACAGTTAACATTTTCAAAGCAAACTGAAAAGGTAGATGACAAGACAGTGTGGTTTTCCTCGAAACGCTATGCACCATACAGCTCAGCATAACTTAGGCACTTAAGGCATGGTCGAATCAAGTTATACCTGGACCTGGTAATACAATTTTGTGGTAAAATAAATTTGTAAAAAAGAAAGAAAGAAAGAGAGGGAAGGGTGGAGGGAAGGAGGAAGGAAGAAAGAAAGAAAAAGAGAAAGGATAAGGGAATCTACGGCTACCGAAGGCATTATGAACTTAATAACAATGTCACAATATTGCATCAAATATAATTGATGAAAAGAGCCTGCTAAAATACTTCCTACCTGGTCAAAATGATATACAACATAATGAAAATATTTCCTAAATTTTGATTTGGCCCACATCCAGAAAATAATTACTTATTTTACTTAGCAAGTTAAGTGCTAAGTATCTTTGGATAATTTGAAAGGCATAGGTGAGCAAATGCAGCAATTCACTTTACTGAAAAATTCATTGTTTCAACAGTCTTTTAAAAACCAGGCCATAATGCTTTGTATTTACACAGATAGTTACTTAAAACTGCTTTATTTATTTATTTTTTTTTTTTGCGGTACCGGGGATTGAACCCAGGGGCGTTCTACCTCCGAGCTACACCCCCGGCCCTATTTTTTATCCTTTATTTTGAAACCAGGTCTCACGAAGTTGTGGAGGCCTCATTAAGCAGCTGAGGCTGGTCACGAACCCGGATCCTCCGGTCTCCACCTCCCAAGTACTGGGCTTACAAGCATGCCACCACTTTAAATATGGTATTAGTAAGCACACTGAGGAGAGAATTTAGCTAAAAATATAGAAATATTTCACCTGAGATTGAAATGATATGCATGCCACCAAGATAAAATATGTTCCTATGAAGTGGCATTTGAAGAGTCAGCCTAATTAATATATGATTTCATGTTGATTCGTTTCTGAACTTGTAGAACACAGCTCAAGAAGAAGCTTGTTTTAGTCCTTACATCTTTTTCACAAAAAAAATCATTGTAAGTTCTTAACATTTTATTCCTAAATTAAATTATCAACTTAATAAAAATATACTTACTAATTTATCTTCCATCTGACAAATAATCTCTAATATTTATTTGAGTTTTTAGTAATCTTTTGCTCTGGGCAATCTTAAATCAACTGAACGTAAATTAGCTGAAATAAAACTTGTATCTAAATTAAGAAATTACATAGAACACAGAATATTTGCAAGCACTTTTTTTTTTCCTTAGAGGCCTTACAGTTCTGTAAATACTGTTACCAATCCGAATGTTTTATCATTAAATGTGTCTTCAATAGAACAGGCAATAAACATTGTGTGGTATATAATTAACAAAGAAACAAAGACCAGTGGTCTATGATGGCCATCTCTTTGCTGGAGTCTTGTTTTAACCCATCAGCACAGAACATGTGTGGTCATAAAATACCACATTAATACATTCTTTCCCTGTCAGAGTAAGCTGCACGGAGTTGCCAAATTCCAACTCAGGTAGCTCCATTTTTCCAGCCCACATTCCTACTGCCTTTTCAATTGGGTGAATTATTTTCACTTCCCCTCTTTTAAAGAGTTTCTGGCTCCCACCGGTTATCGGGTTTCCATCCCATGGCTGCTGCATTTCCACCGCGAGTGAATGATCTCTCCAAGGTACTTTGGGATGAAAGTGAGTGGATAAATGTGAAGAATTATATTTTTATTCCTTCTCTTTGGAGGGATTATTCTATAACTTTTGTGTTTAGCTTGGAGGGTTCTTTTGATTTGATTTTTCTTCTGAATAAATGGAACAGCCACCCAGATGGCAAGCACTTCACATTTCAGCAGAGTGTAATTTGATTTGGAAGTTCAATGAAACTCACTTGGAAATGTCCCTCCAGTAATATTTCCCCTCTTAAAAATTTCAGTTTTAAATTCCTGACTTCATGCATAAACAAGCTCCAGGGAGACTAAACGTTGAGTGGCAGGGTGGTAGCTGTAGCAATTATTTTTCTCCATTTAAACAAAATGTCAAAAATGATCGGTCTTCTCTTCCAATATTCTCAGGATTTCACTATAGAAGCAGTGTAGGCTGTGCAATTTTCAACTTCCAAAATCTTTTTATTCTGATGGGAAATTTTTCAAAATTTATTTATTTTATTTTATTTTTTTTTGTGTGTGTGTGTTAGGTTCCTCAGTGAGTATTGCACTCAGGCAATATTTATAGGAGGCCTATTCTGTGCAAGAGACTATATTGTAAAAGAAAGATGAGAAAGTCTTTTAATAGACATATTCGAATCATGTATCTATGAAGATATAAAACTCACTAAAGACTTTAGAAAAAGATGGGATGAGTTTATCAAATGTATTCATTTTAATTCATATCCTGCCAATTCCTTTGGAATTTCCAGTATTTATGGATCTGGCATTCACCAAAACTGTCACTCCTAAGGTTTTGATTCCTGCTAAGTCTAAATCAACTTAGAGAACTCTATTTACATATTTGAAGTCAGTTTTCTTTATTCAGTTTGCACATACATGCATAATAACTTTCTTTAAAATTTTGTGTATTGGGGGTACTTGGGATTGAACCCAGGGGACATTCTACATCTGAGGTATACCCCAGTCCTTTTCATTTTTTTGTTTTGAAACAGGGTCTCTATTTTGCTGAGAGTCTTGCTACATTGCTGAGACTGTCCTCAAACCTGTGATCCTCCTGTCTCAGCCTCCAAAGTACTGGGGTTACAGACATGTGCCACCATGCCTGGCTTAAATTTCTTATTCTTTAAAAAATTGCATTTCCAAAAAAATTGCATTTTTTTTATTCAAGCCTCCCCAACTTAATTGCTATGCAAAATTCTCAGCATACAGTCCTATCAAATTATGAATCTGATATCAAACTTTTCCCACTAATATAGCTAATATGAGATTTTTCTTTATAAATCAGAATTCTTACAAAACTCATTTTTTTTTGTACCTGAATACTAAGATCAGGGTGGGGGAGTATAGTGAGCACAATACAAGTTCTATCAAAATCAACTCTGGAATAAGCTCAGGGAACAGATTTTCAAGCATACACAGTAGCACAGTCACAACTGTTATCAACTTGAAATTAAGTATAGCATGTTTTGATTAATCACCAGTGGGGAATTTTAAGTTTTATTGGTTTATTTAGAATAGGAAGACTTTGTATCCTATTTCACACTTTCTCAATGTCTTCAAATAAGATGAGCTAGTATTAGTAGGTAACTATAAATATTGAAAATGTACAGTACCTTGCACATCTGTACTGCACTATATCAGAACCTCTCAATACCGAGGAAACAGAATCATTTCTGTTATTCCCTATGTGAATGGTCAGGTATTCCTGTCTTGAATTTTATGCTTTGGGACTCCCATCAGTCCATACCATCACAGTGCTGGAATATTGGACAAGTGTGCCACTTTCAACCTCAAATAATATAAAAAAGAAAGAAAAGGTATGGTACTTTATTGTTTCTTAAGTGAGGTTCTTAGGTTCCTCATCTAATTTAATTGAATCACATTGAAATCCAGATGAGCCACTGTCATCTAATTCCATTAATCCAATGTATACATGTAGTGATAGTTTGAGCTGGTTATCCTCTATAAGTATATTCCATATTAACAAGAATTTAGGAAAATAACTTTGCAGTTCTCAATCAAGATGACTTTCTGCCAAACTCTATGGATAAAAGAAGAAAGTGCCAACAGAAAAGGATATTAAAAGTTCCCTAGAGTCACAAAGTACTTGACGCATAAAGAATTAACATTTGTTAAACTAGTTAAATTTCTCTGGATAAATTTTCATAAAGAAGTCACGTAATTGCATTGTGTGAACAATAAATTGTACCATACAAAAATCTTATATTGGGTATTAAGTGACAATTTTTGCAAGATGAGACACACATACTTCACAGCATCTGCACTCATTTTAGAGTCAAATTGCTCAAGTTAGCATGGCTTGAAACCTAATATCGTGGCTCCCAGCACCAGTAAATACACATGACAAGGCAAAGTATATAAAGAAATACCAAAGAATGTACTGAAGCTGAAAAATAAGTTTCGAAATCAATATGACTACCACCTGATGTCTGCGGCAAAGATAATTACCAATTAAAGTGGAGATGAAGGAGGAGCTGGGGTCAAAAGGACATCTGCCCCTTCCTCTCTCAGATCTGTGCGATTCCAGGTGAAACAGAGGATCCTTGAGAGAAACCAGAAAAGCCACTGTGAATGTGCCAGCTTTAACCAGAATTCAATTGCTCAGGTAAAACATCTTACACTTTGATTATTTATAAAACAGATATTCTAAATAGGACAAGAGTAATAAATACCAAGTTGATTAGTAATGAACTGGGTTTTATAAATAAGGACATGGGCTTGGAAGATCCATATGAATTCTCTCACTCTCAAAATGTATGCAGGTGACAGAATGAAAGAGATCAGCAGTTTTGTCACTCAATCAGACAATATTAGTTTTTCTGAGATGTGTCAGTTAAATATTCCAAAGAAGTTGAAACTTGAAAAAAGACTGCTAAAAAGTAGATTCAATGATAAAAACAGAATTGGGGGTTATATTCCAGAAATGCCTTATTGACTTTTTTACTAGTTTGGAAAAGAATGATAAAATTTACCATCAATAATTTAGAATATTTATTTTCTTTTTTTTTTTTTTTGCGGTGCCGGGGATTGAACCCAGGGGCGTTCTACCTCCGCGCTATGCCCCCGGCCCTATTTTTTTTTTATGCTTTATTTTTGAAACCGGGTCTCACGAAGTTGCGGAGGGCCTCGCTAGGTAGAGAGAGACAGAGAGAGAGAGAGACACAGAGAGAGAGACAGAGAGAGAGGAGAGGGATCGATCGATTGATCGATCGATCTATCGTGCGCGCGCGCATGCGCGCTGAGGCTGGCCGCGAACCCGGATCCTCCGGTCTCCGCCTCCCAAAGTACTGGGATTACAAGCGTGCGCCACCATGCCCGGCTTAGAATATTTATTTTCAATAATTTTATTCTTCACCATATATTCTTTGTATAAATATTCAACATTTAATAATTCAGGGAATGAATAATACACAATAGTTATATGCTTCTATAAATGCCATATTATATATAGTGTTTCATTTTTAATTTTTAATATCTGGCTTCACACAAATAAGATGTTATAAGTAAATGTTTCCCCTCAAAACCACTACTTTATTGGTTCCTATTTCAAACATGTAACAACAGAAATTTTCTCTGAATGTCCCCAGATTTCAAAATTCTCATTAATGGATTTTTTAAACGATTTATATCCAGTAAATGTGCTATAAATGGTTTAGGTAAAAGCAAGTCATTTAGGAGAGTAACAATAAGAATCAATCTTGAAAAGATTGACTGTGGCATCTATGAGCACCCCCGCCCGTCTGTCTGTGAATCCTGAACCGATGAATGATCCTGAAATCCTGAGCGCCACGAGAGCTCGTGCATCTCCTGAGCTTCTTTTGACTTTCCTAGTCACACCACGTCCTCCATGTTATCTGCTCTCATTCATGCCATTTTTATCTGACACACTTTCCTCTTTCTCTGTCTGATCTTCTAATATCATCATCCTGATTCTGCCATTTCAACCCCCCCAGCACATGCTGAGGTCACCTGACCCCTATGACCTTAGGAAACAGATCCCATAGAACAAATGTGGCCTCTGGACCCAGGTACAAGGCTAAATTGATATTTTAAGCAACCAAGTTTTACCTATTCATCTACTGTACACTGTACACAAATTAGAAAAAAGCATGAATGGCAGTAAATAATTTGAGAGATGCTTGTGTTCATTTCCCACAAATGACAATCTAACAAGGGCATGAGAAAAAAATGTTTGACCAAATGAGAAAGAATTATAGGTCTGTTCAGGTAGCACTTATGCTGAAGGAATTTCACCTATATTGGAAGAACAGACCTATATAGCATTATGGGGAGAAGGAAGTGACAAGTGTATGAACATAATACTTAGTTGCCCCTTTAGTCACTGCCGCTTTGTAAAATATATAAAAAAATAGTAGACAGGGTAAATGTTTTATATTTGTGCTGACACAAGCAAATGGCAGGGTTATGAAAAAGTCATGAAAAGTCTATGTTCTTAATCAAGATTTTTTCTATATCTTAAAAGTTCTCTGATACTCAACTTTTAATCTCTAATTACTGAGGAGGTTGTTTAATCTCACAGATATAATTCTATACCTAAAACCAGACTTGAAGAAGACTATTAGAGAAGAGGAATGGGATCAGAGGAAGGGGTGAAGGTAATGTAACTGGTGTGTGTGTGTGTGTGTGTGTGTGTGTGTGTGTGTGTGGGTGTGTGTGTATGAAACCCATTATTCTCTATAATTAAATATTCTAATTTAAAAGGTTAAAAAACCCAAGTGTATTGCCTACTTATTCAAGGAAGTTTAATACATTCATTTAAACTGTCAAGTGGGTGAAACAAACAATCCAAACTGAAAGAGTTCTATGATCAAGAGAATTCCAAAGTTTGTAGAACTGCAATGTTAGATAAAGGAAATGAAGTCACAGTTTCTTAGGAAAGTCACAAGTGTTCATAAATAGAAATCATAATGTAGGCGGCCGAGGCTATTGCTGATCTGTCTCCTCTGCACGTGGCTGAGGTATCAAGTATCTGATACATCAGTGTGTTCCACTTCAAGGAGAAGTTAAGTGAGTCAAAGGAAACTAGATTCACCAAGAAATCTGCAACCCTAACATTTTGAGAATAATTAAGTGGAACCCAGAATCATCCTGGAATTTCTAGTTATGTATGAATCACACTTATGTATAATAGGTAAATTGATTTGAGTCTGTGAAAAGACATGGTCTTTTACAAAAACTCGATTTGACACTGAGAATGCATGAGCATTGGATGCATGAATATTGTATACTTATGTATTCTTAGAGATCTATACCTCAGGTCAAAACTCACATGGGTCTTCACTGAACCCTTCTCAGTTTTCTCCAAAAGACGTTAAATACCTGTCTCACATTTATGTGATAATGGATAAACCTAGGTCAACAGTATTCATTTTAAAATAATAAACAAGTTAAATTAAACATGTTTGTCTTCTTTTGCCTCACTGTTAAAAATCCATGTTTGTGAACACCTTAAAATATATTTATAGCTTTAATATTAAAATAAATGGGTTCTGTAGCTTCTAATTTTTCAGCCTACAAATAATTTTTTAAAAAGAACCTATTGAAACATCCCTGCTTTAAATGTGTACCATTCCAAGCTGGGCATGGTGGCAAACGCTTGTAATCCCAGTATTTGGGAAGCTGAGACAGGAGGATCTGAGGTTCAAGGACAGCCTCAAGTAGTGAGACTCTCATCAACCTAGTGAGACCCTGTTTCAAAATAAAAATAAAATAGGGCTGGGG
>PVJS01026984.1:0-26588 GCA_004027185.1 Glis glis | reverse complement strand
TGAGTCTCTCTAAAATTTTTGATCTGGGCCCCCAAAATCTAGCATGGGACATGGAACACAGAGGAAATACTATTTTCATTGTGTGTGTGTGTGTGTGTGTGTGTGTGTGTGTGTGTGTGTGTTCACTGTCAGCCACAGGTCCTTTTAATAGTAAGCTCTCTGGAAATATTATTCAGGTTAAATGAAGGAGGCTGGAAAGGAGGCCTCTGGTAGAGAAGGCAGACCCTGGAGCTGGAATGCTCTGGTTTGCATTTCGTCTCTGACACTGTGGAGCCATATGACCAGGTGGCCTTATCTCTCTGTTTGTTTTCCCATCAGTATAATGGAGAAATGATTGCTTACCTTACAGGGCGGTCATCTCTGAAGTGTTAATACATGCAAAGCACTTGGAAAAGCGCCGGCACAGAGCAAGCACTGGGGAAATGCCAGCAAATACTGTTATTGAAAAGCAGAGATTGATGTTGGTTTTCAGATTCAGCTTATGTTTAAGATCCTTGGGATTTTTAAAGTGCTTTGTAGACAGAAAGAGAGAAAATGTTGCTGTATGTGATTACAAGGAGGAATGTGTCTTCTTCATTTACCAGTAAAAATGTTATATTGTCATACTGTGATCAGGTTTAACTCCACATTTCTAAAGTCAGAATAGAACAGTCTTTTAAGTGCTGTGTGATTTTGAAAGCCATCTTAATTATAGTGTGTCATACCCCAAATTGAAGAGTTATTGATATCTCAGTTTCCTTGTCTGAAAATAGGCATACTAATATCTACTTCTGTAATATTAAATCTTACCAAGAGTCATCTCACGACAGATCAAAGATCTGGAAATTAGACCAGAGAATTTGAAGTTTCTAGAAAAGGGCATAGGTCCAACACTCCAATATATAGACACAGGTAGAAACTTCCTCAATAAGACTCCCAAAGCTCAGGAAATTAAACAAGAATTAATAAATAGGATGTCATTAAACTAAAAAGTTTCTGCTCATCAAAGGAAACCATCAAAAATCTAAAGAGAGAGCCTACAGAATAGGAGAAGATCTTTGCCAGCTGCAGCTGTTCTTCTGATAGAGGACTAATACCTACAATATACAAAGTACTTAAAAGACTTAACCCTAAAACAACAAATAACCCAATCAAGAAATGGGCAACTGAACTAAATAGACACTTCACAGAAGAAGAAATACAAATGGCCAATAAATACATGAAAAATGTTCAACATCATTAACATCATTAACAATCAGGGAGATGCAAATCAGAACTACACTGAGACTCCATCTAACCCCATTCAGAATGGCAATCATCAAGAAGTCAAACAACAATAAATGTTGATGAGGATGTGGGGAAATAGGAACTCTTCTACACTGTTGGTGGGATTGCAAATTAGTACAGCCGCTATGGAGATCAGTGTGGAGATTCCTCAGAAAACTGGGAATGGAGCCACCATATGATCCAGCTATACCACTCCTGGGTATCTTTCCAAAGGGACTGAAATCAGAATATCATAGTCATACATGCATATCCATATTTATAGCAGCACAATTCACAATAACCAAATTATGGAACCAACCTGTGTCCATCAACAGATGAATGGATTACAAAATTATGGGCTATACATGCAATGGAATTCTACTCAGCAATAAAGAACAAAATTATGTCATTTGCAGGAAAATGGATGGACCTGGAGAACATTATGTTAGGTGAGATTAGCCAGTCACAGAAAGTGAAGAGTCATGTGTTCTCTCATATGCGGAAGCTCGGGAGTAATCGGGATAGCAGAGGGACTCCAGATAATGGAGGAGAAACCCCAGTGGAGCCAGGGAGGTGGTCTAGGGGAATAGGTGGGAAGAGAGGGAGCATCAATGAAGGAATCACTTCCATTGACATTATGTACATATGTGAGAATACCAATGTCCATCTCAATACCCTGTATGGGGAAGGGGGTAGTGGGGAAGGAGCCAGAGGAAAGCCCACCAAGTGCTGTGTGCATGTATGTCACCATCACTATGAACTACATTATGATGTGAGACTATAATGCACCAATAAAAGTATAAAAAATAAAGATAAAGATCAGCTAGGCATGGTGGTGCACCATGCCTATAAAAAAGAAAAAAAAGAATTAAATGTGATACTACACTCAAAATGATGGCATTAATGTTTAACAAACACTCAGCCAGCTGTTGTTATTATTATTGATCCTTTTCAAATTATCTGCCAATTTGTTTCCTTACAAGACTTTTTAGCATCTGCGAATAAGTACAGAGATACAACTGTTGAACCCAACAGACCAAACTTTGGCCTCCTGCGGTGATCTATGGTGACATCAATGAGTTCAGTGAGAATGTCCATCCTCTGATGAGGATAGTCTCTATGATCCGTAAGAATGCTAAGAACAGGAGAAAAACCACTCTCAAGGTCCTGCCTTCGCTCCAACACTGATTTCTTTTGAAGCAAGAGAAGCCTCAGGTCCTAGACTCGATCTGATGCTGTGGGAGAGTTATTTAGAACGCCATTGTTTCTTGCTCTCACATTCAACGCATTGCCTTTCTAGATTTTCCCCGTCACTGTGGCCAGTGGGATAAAAGACGAATTCTTGATGATATCTGTAATTTCCAGGTGTAAAACGTTGCATCTTTATTACAATTGGAGCAGTGGCTGTCTTCTTGCCATAGTTCCATTTTTAAATCTATTTCTTTTCCCATCTTGAGGTTGCCTACTCAGGATGATAAATCTTTTATATTATAGTCTGGGATTTGGGAATCCTTTGATTTAATTAATCGAAAGTGTTTGATCTCTTTTGATTTTGACTACATAGGTCTGATGTAAAAGAAATGTATTTTATAACATATTTTCATTTAAAAAAATCCAGATGTGCGGGGCGTGGTGGTGCACACTTGGAATCCCAGTACTTGGGAGGCTGAGACAGGTGGATCTCAGGTTCGCGGCCACCTCAGCTACTTAGTGAGGCCCTTCACAACTTAGTGAGACCCTGTTTCAAAATAAAGAATAAAAATTAGGGCTAGGGGTGTAGCTCAGAGGTAGAATGCCCCTGGGTTCAATCCCTAGTACCCCCCAAATAAATCCAGATGTCACAAAGTAGCCATCTTGATATCTATATAGGTATTTTGTCTTTGAGTCAACTTCTGTATTTCCAAATTAGTTCCAATAATGAAAGTAGGTGGTCTGTTAGAGTGAATTTATAACACAAACATCTCTACTATGACCAAAACATCTAATTATAAGCACTGGCCGTTCTCATTAGCATATTTATATTTTATGTTATATAGTTTCTTAATGGTAGGACACATGAAAATAAACAGCTTGCAAATTTTACTCAGGCTTATTATTCATGTACCAAAAAAAAACTTTGTTTAGAAAATCAGAAAAAGCATTTTTCCCTTGTTTTGTAATTTAGCTTCATTTGCATAGTGTAAAGGTAACTACATGTAGAATAAGAATAAATTTGGAAAAGTAAATTTAAAATAGGCCCATCTTTGTAAATGCTAAACAATACTACTATTCCCATGAAAAATTAAGAAATATTAATGCTAGTACAAAGGCCAGAGACAATTGAAAAGGTGAGGAGCCAAGTCTCCCAGTCGAAACTGATCTTCTCTCTTTTTTTTTTTTTTCGGTACCGGGGATTGAACGCAGGGGCCTTCTACCTCCGCGCTACACCCCCGGCCCTATTTTTTTTTTATACTTTATTTTGAAACCAGGTCTCACGAAGTTGCGGAGGGCCTCACTAAGGAGAGAGTGATCTTCTCTTAGAGACGGAACTCACTGTGTCCGTGCTGGGGGTAGGGGTCGAACGGCTTGGAAAATCAAGAACTATTTTTGTTTCAAATACCAGTTCCTTCAAAGTGAAGAAGTTTAAATACAGTGGAAAGTCAACATTGCTTTACAGGCCTTATTAAAATATAATTTCAAACCCAAAGGAACTTTCATGTAAATGCTTTTAAGCCTCTAAAAATGTAAAATTCAACTCAATTTATTTTTATTAGACTAGATCCTGGTCAGTCAGTTCCACTTCCTGTGGCTTGGTATACTGAGTTTATTTTTAAGACTAATTATCCTCACCTACGTAAACTTCCCAGGTTTCAGACTACTTAATTGGCTGGCTGAGTGTCTCTGCTATCCCGATGACAGTTACCTATGGTGTATCTTTAAAGGAACACACATTTGGACCAGATGCCACCTACGCAAGGGTACAGGAGAAAGTGAGCTATTACACTGTGGCAGGATGGGCCAGCGTGTGCAGCTCCCCATGGCGGACAAGTGCTCAGCCTGTGTACAGAGCGATGCGTTGACACTGTGACCCGTCACTGCTGGAAGAATTCAAGGAATTCTGCGTTAACACAGCAGATGGCAGGCAGGTACCCTCCAAGAGCTGAATGAATGAATGAATGACTCTGGGAGTTGAATAAGTTCTAGCTGGACATAATTTAGATATGCAAGCAAATTCTTAGGGAAAAAAACCTAAAACAAAGAATACTTGTTTTAAGAGTCTCATTATTTAGAGTTTGCCTGGAAATTATACAAAGAATTTGGATTTAAAGTGTTCTAAACATAAGAGTTGCCTTTTTTATTAAAAATTCAGAGGTTTAGGATAATTTTTAATTTTTCTACATAAAAGGAAATAATATTAATGTATACCTAAAAGGGGAAGAACAACATCTTTAGTATTTGTCTTTTAAAGAGAGGATGAAGGGGCAGCTCCGGGAGATCTACACATGGGCAGGAGATGCAGCCAGACCTCCTCTGTGGAGCCTCAGAAAATCTCACATCCTCTCGGATTTCACAGGCTCAAGGAAATGTGAAATATTTGACATTTTCACCTTAGTGTTTTCACACATAAAGGAGACACCTTTCCAGAATAAGTAGCAAATTTTCTTTTCCTGTTGAAAGCTAGTTTTTCAAGTCAAAGGGCAAATAAGGAAAAATGTTGCTTTAGACTTTTCTGAAATACTGCAACTCAAGTGCCGTAAACGAGACATCCACGCGGCGTGTCTGCATGCAAGCCCGAATCAGAATCTCAAGTTGTCGAGTTGCTGAGAATTTATCCCTTTTAACCAGTCTACTACATACGTGAAAATCAGAAAAGGTGTAAGAATTCTTTATTGACAGAGTTAAATTCTTTCAGTCTCAATTCACATTTAGTTGTCGCTTTAAGTTTTAATTGGCTACAATCAAGCTCCTTATTTCCAATGGAGCTATGTAAAGTTTTAATTGTGCAAGCAGCTACCTCATTCTCTCTATGTATGGCCCCTTGGGGATAAAAAGCAGCATGATTTTTACATACATGCATTGTTACTATTTGAAAATACATTCGAGGATAAGATGGGGCTGAGATCTGTGGTTTCTAAGATAATCGACGATTGAAAAATTTGCTGTGTTGCACAGGAATTGAGTCCTGTAGGAGAATCCAAGTCACTGAAGAAGGAATGTAGAGGGCTAGAAAATTCTAGAAGGCTGTTGACACCAGACAGGGGAGTACAGACTTAAAAGATGGTCAACAGGGGAGTACAGACTTAGAACAGTGGAAAGGGCATTATAGGGGATTGGGAAAGGGTAGAGCATGAGTCGTGCTTTGTTGTTAGGGACAGCGTGTGCCAGGGGTGTGTAGAACAGAATGCAAAGGAGAGGGTCGAGGACTGGGGTTCCAGAGTTGCGTGGCGCTTGACGGTTGGGCACTGGATTCAGCAGACCTGGGTTTCCAAGTCTGGCCAAGTAAGATGGGTTCCGACCTCCAGCTTTTTCGGGACTGGAGCACCAATCTCAATGCAGCATTGAGGTCCACAGAATCCCTCCTCTCCATTTTTGGGGTGCTACCAGAACCCCATGGCATCATCTCCTTGGAGGTCTGAGCCCCAACTCTGTGAGCCTCTCCCTCATACTCCTGTGATCTGATACTCCTAGTCTTCACAATTTCGCTTCCTTGGCCCGCCATCATTTTGTTCTCCGTTACCACAGTACCTTTTTGCTTTGGGACCTCCAGAGCACGTAGAAGCCAATCTCTATATTACACCTCTGTATTGCAATAGCTCACGTGTTTTCTGTCTTTCCAACTAGACCTGATTGACAGAATGAGGGTCATCATGTAGACAACACGGAGGAAAGTCTGAAGAATGCGAGTGTGGTGCATGGTCAGAGTAGATGGCGTAACTGGATGGGAGACGTCTTCAAAGGCAACAGGAGGGTAACTGGGGGGGGGGTGTTAATGCCAAGCCGTGTCTCATTATCTGAAAGCAAAACTGAGTTCTGAAACTTGCATCATCCATCCCAGTAATTTCCTCAGGAACATAATGATCTCGTCTAATTTTTAGATAGTGGTTATCTTGAAGAGCACATGGAGACCCTCAAGGTTCCCCATCAGCTCAAGCGTCCTACATCTACACTAGGGAGATGCCTGGCAGGCAGATGGGTGTGTGTTCAGAGCCTCGTAAGGACAACCTGGACTAGAGATGCTTAAAGGAACAGATAGGAGCTGGGCTGTTTTTTTATTTTTTATTTTTTATAATAGGAAGACTCCAGAAGGTGTCTGCAGATTTATTGAACTGTTCCAGTAGAAAAGGGGAAATGAATGACATAAGAGAAAATTTTGAGAGATATTTTTTTTTTGTCAAATACCTTTTCCTCTTCTTTAAGATGTGGGGTCACAAACTGATGACTTCAAACTATTTTTAGCTTAAAAATCCTGTAGTTTCATATTCCTTTTTTGGTTCATTATTCTATAACAGTTTAACTCTTATGGTGCTAAAATTGAAATGTAGTTGTTCCTAACCAGATATGAAATAAACGTGTGCAGCTGGTCCTTGATATGTAGTCTGACTTAAGGTTTTTCCATTTCATGGTGGCGTGGAAGTGTACCCATACAATTATTCTATTTTTCACTTTCAGTTCAGTATTCGATACCTTACAGGTGGTATTGAACACTTGGTTATAAACTAGCCTTCGTGTCAGATGGTTTTTCCCAACTTCGGCTAACGTAAGTATTTTGAGCATGTTGGAAGAAGGGTTAAGCGCTGATGTTGGCAGGTAAGGTGTATGGCGTGCATTTTCAGCTTACGATGATGGATTTATGGGCTGTAGCCTCATCATAAGTCAAGGAATACCTGTAAGAGAATGTTATTCTGATTTCAAATTAGTGGATGCATCTGTGTCAAATCGTTAAAAATAAAACTTTTCAGCTCCACGAAATCTCTAGGACAAATAGCACATGCTAGAATCGGTGACTCGTGAAATCTGAATGCAGAGGAGAAGCATTTTCACTGAGATACCTCTGATAACACAGAGTTCTTGTTTTGGCCTCGTGACGGAGGCTTGAGCCCCTCAATGCAGGAATCACTCAACGAGCTCTTACCATGCACAAGGATGGGCAGTGCACCCTACTTTTCAGGAAAGTATTTTCGTAATCAGCGGAAGGGGGAGGAGACAAGTTCCCTGACCGGAGGTAACAAGAAGCACTGGCTTCCTCCACGGAAGGGCGGCTGGTGGTGGCGTCTCTGGGGCACTCCATCGGTTCTTTGGTCTGGGTGATTCTATTTCCTTTCCTTCCTTCTACAGCATGAGTCTGGGAACTCTGTGGGCACATTTTAGAGCCAAAGCAGAGCTACTTGATCCTTGAAGGGAGAGAGAGGGGTTCGGTTTGTCTGCTCTGTTCTGGAAATACTGATGCTACCGAGTGTTCTCCAAACCGCACTGCCCCCCCCGTCTCCAGGAAGGACCGGTGCTGCAGCTAAATGTCCTTACGTGATCAGTGGTTTCCATGTGGGATCTGGTGCTAGTTTATGGAAGAGAAGAGGAGGAAATTTTTCCTTTCCTGGGGATTCTGTATGTTTTTCTGTCTCTTAGATTTTCCCCCTTAAAATGTGGTTGTGAAAAGCAGATGTTTGGTAAAGCTGAGAGTCCTGGAAATGCTCATCACTGTGTGGAAACTCAATACCTCAGGGTAGACACGTCTGTAGAGCAAAATAGAACTTTTTTTTCTATGCCTATCATAGAACAATAGCCATTGGACTGAAAAAATGTGACCTCTAAATTTAACCTTCTTTCGAATCCATTGATTGTTGAAAGGAATCATGAAATGCCAGTTTAAAGGGTTTTTTTTCTTTCATAAATAAATTATATGTTTCTTTTGTTGAAAAGAATCAGATAGAAACACCAAAAATTAAATTGATGCCCTAAATGTCACAAAATGAAGACCAAGGTTTTTCTGAAAAACATACTGAGATCCCAGCCTTGCTAGTAGCAGCGTTGTCCACAGTCTGACATGCTGTCAACCATGGTGAAAGCCATGCTGGGCTCTGTCAGGGGGCAGCATCCTGGGGACCGTGAGAAGCCCACTGCTGCAAGGTGACCTTGAGCCTCCGCCAGGGCTGCCCATATTCAAAGCTTGGATTCTCATCTCTCAGAAACATTAAAAATGTGGTGTGTCATTTCAAATTATTGTACTAGTGACCACACTCTGTCGAAATCACCTTTATTTGCTGGTATTTGTCTGTGGAAGACGTATAATTCATCATATTGACTTTTATATTGAAGAAATAAATTTGAAACAAACATTTTGTTTCAGCAGAGGCTGAATTCATCACCGGTTTCTTGAATACCAGGTAGCTAATCAGTCGTGGCTATATTGACAAGTTATTCATGATCTTCTGGCTTTCACTGGGAAGTAAATAAAAAGAAGCTCTCTGTCTCAGATGTCACCTGATATTCTAATGATACAGTGGTGATAATAATTTCTACTCAGAAAACACAGCAGCTGTATTTATTCTCACCAAAGTAATAAGTAAGCAAACTTCCATCTAACATGGTCTTTTCTCAGTTTGTTACCTTCTGAAAATTGCCTTGAAAGTGAATTAGAACTGTATAAAATATAGCCAGCATGCCCGTTTCCGAAGAACAGAACACAGCTGGGAAATGCTTTATCAAATCCAGAAGGTTTGCTCGCTGGCTGCTCTGCTGCAGTGCCAGCCCGGTCCTTGGGGACTAACCCAGCCCCCTGTCCCCAGTTAATCTTAAATGTGTGCATTGGGCCATTAGAGCCTTGAGTTTTCCACTGTGGATGTATATTTGAGAGCTATTTATATTCTGTAATTTTAATGATATTATGTTGGTTTATTTGCATAATGTAAAAGAGCTGAGGTCCCTAATGCCTCTTCCTGAAATGCGTTCACTGGGTGACCCATCCTCGATTTACTAGAGAGCAAGTGTATTGCTCTGCAAAGCTAGTCCCTTTTTTGTCGTAATCATCCTGCACTGAATCATCAAAAGAGTTTCAGGCTAAATTATCAATAAGCCTTTTTGATGCCACAGAAGGGTGGGGGCCATGGAGGAGAGAGGAGCACAGTCCAGGCAGAGGGCCAGCGAGTTGTGTGGGTCTGATTTCATAGCACCATCTCAAATTGTTTTTCTGGATGTCAAGTCTTTTGAGCATCTGAATAAAGATATGGCTAATCCTTTAAGTAAGAGAAAATACGCACATACACAATTTTTTCCATAAGATTTCTTAGCAGTTCTTAGATTTTTGAAAGTGTCAAGTTAAGAGCCCCTGCTAGAGTCAATGAGGCGGGGATCTCAGAGCAGAAAAAGGAGATGGGGGTTATTATTATATAACCTAGAAGGAGTCTCTGAGAGAAAAAGATACCAGGATCGTGATGAGAGGAAGGGGCGGAAGGACTCATATGAGGCAAAATAATGAGATTGAAGTAATCATGGCAAGTTCTAATGTGAAATAGAACTGCAGAGAAGTATCCGGAAGATTCGTTATTTTATGAGAAATTAGACTGTTTCAAAAACTGTTCAGAAAAACTCACCCTAAAGGAGTTATTATTTTTGTCTTGAGGGTTGTGGCAGGGTCCTAGAAGTCTCCCCAGGGTGCTGGCATTGCTGGCTACATTGGGATGAAAAGGGACATGGTTGTTCTGAATAAGACAATTTAAGGAGAGTTAGCAATGACCTATCACATGACTTTGGGGTGAACTGAGGGAGTGAAAGCTGGGGACTGGAGCATAGATTATGTGGGAAGTGTGTTTGAGCCATGGATGAAAATAAGCTCCATCAGTATCACCAATTTCCTGAAATAGAGAGGTGATAATTCTCCCAGGGGAATCTTGACAACTGTGTGTCTCTACCAGCAGTTGGGAGGGAGCCATGTTAGTTAGCTTTCTTTTGCAAAAGCCAGAACTGTACTTATTTGCTCTGTGTGCTGTGTGGAAACTCACCACTGCCAGCCTTGGCCACAGAGCATGGTGAGAAGCAGCTGCGGGTCCCAGACGAGGGCAGCGGGCGGTGTTCTCCCGGGATGCTCTGGGCGGCATTGGATATGATTTAGAACATTTGCATCTTGGCACAGCCAGCCTGTTACGGATTCTCTGTGCCTGGCTGTCTGCCTCCTACTCTGATGGTTACCTTGTTTTGGTGGATGAGAGCAACTGGGAAGACATGGAGGAGGGAAGAGCTGGGTCCAGCGGTCTCTGCAGTGCCTCATGTGTTCCGTTGGGCAGATTCTTGCGGGATGAGGCTGGAAGGACCACGAGAGGCTCTGGCTCCAACCCCTGCAGTGAGCAAATTCACAGCTCTTTTATTCTGCACTAGAGTCGGGTGTCAGTCACAGTGCCGCTTATTTTTTCCTGAAGTGGAGAGAAGATTGTGTCAATCAAAAGTAAAGAATACCCATTTCATGTCTACTCGAAGCTGACGTGTGTTCATATGCTGTATTTAGTAGAACAACGCTCAAGCCACACTTGGTAATGAACAGATCTGTCGCTCCCTGCTTCTTGTCCAAAATTGTCTACATAATTGTCCTATAACATTTTGAATAAGAAAGGATTATTTGATCATGATTGCAGAAAAAAAATATTTTGGGGGAGAGAACATAGCACCTGTGGTTCTTTTAATTGACTTGGTGATTAAAAAAAATGTAGGACAGATACTAAAAGTCGTGTAAATTCAGACTAAAGTAAGGGACGTCAGTCCATTCCTCTCTCCAGTGGATATGTTTCATTTACAGCAGTCCCCAGCCTGGATTTTCTGGGAGTCTGGGGAATTAAATGTACACAGTTATTTAGGGATACCTGTTGCTCAATATATATAATGACAATTGATGGGCTCTGAAAGGATGAAAGTATTAGTTTTCTAATATGGATTTTCTTACACTTGTGTTTGATTATATAATTTTTCAAAGGAAAGCCTAATACTCCTGAAATTGTTGGTTCCAGTTGCCATATTTAAAATGGATTAAAATACAGACAAATGGCAAGACATCTGAAAGACAGCAAAAGGCGTGATCCTAGACAAATACAGTGGAAGGCGATTGAGTTTTGCACGAGAATACTTACACTGATTTCAGCTTTATCATCTATCATGTGTGCGATCTTGAAGAACTTACTTTATTTCTATAAAATGAATAGTCTAGTATGGTGGCCAAAACTGTAAGCGGCCCCTGAATCCCACTGCCTAGAACATACATGCTCTGTATAATGCCCTACTCTGGAGTCTGGTGGCACCTAGAAGATGAGGAGATAGACCCCCCAAATTAGTAATGTTCTATAATGTGAACAGAGGAAGGGATTTAGTAATGCGACGCCAATCAACCTTGGGGAGGGCTAGTGATGGAAAGGGAGCTTCGTGGGCTCCTGGGTGCACACAATGTTCCCTTTCTTGATCTGCATACTGGTAACTTGGGTACACATAGTATACTTAAACTCACAGAGACATGAGGTGTGTACTTTCTGTTTATTGTGCTTCCGTAATATTCAAACACTTATACGTACTTTAAAAACAGTTTTCTCTTTTAAACTGTTAAACGTATATAGGTGAGAGTGAATGCAAAAATTTATATGAAATTTTCAAATAAAGCTGATACTAACTTGTTTTCAATTTTATTTAAATTTTATTAAAAGCTGGGCGTGGTGGTGCACGCTTGTAATCCCAGTACTTGGGAGGCTGAGACCGGAGGATCTCAGGTTCACAGCCAGCCTCAGTACTTCTGTCCTTTCCAACTCCTCTCCAACTTGATCAAAACACCGCTGCTTTCGGGTATTAGCCAATGTCCAACCCGCAGATCTTTGAGGCATTCAGAGGCAGAGGCTGATTGTTACAGGGACTGGAGAGTGTCCTGCCTGGGCAAGAGCGAACGGTTGAGATCCCAGGTCACGTTCTAACAGCACCAGGAGCAAGGCCTTGTGCAGAGGTGCCACATGTGTCTAGCATATGTGTGAGCTGCTTCATTGTGTCCATAACACGTGGCGCTTCCGACGTGTGGAGGCCTCTTTTGCTTGCGTCTAAGGGGAGACTGATAGACAACACACAGATTTCTTTGAAATCGCATAGAAATTCATGATGCCATTCAGTGCAATAGTAAAGGAGAGAAATGCGATTTACTGCGTGAAATAGACACACACACACATACACACGTTTCTAGCTAAGTCAAAGAAAATTATCCATCGTCACCATCACATTTATGGTTTGTATTTAATAGCAAAGTGTTATTTTTCTTCCCTTGAATAAAGAACCTATTGCATTTTATCCCTTATTTTTATACTTTTATTGGCACAGTGTAATTATACATCACAGTGAAATTCGAAGTGATACATTCAGGCACACAGCAGTTGTATTTCCCTCTGTATTCACTCACTTCCTCTCTCTCTCCCTGGATTATCCTTTATTTTCAAGTTGATATTTTTCTTAGTGATTGTTTTTGCTTATTAGTACTCATCAAAATAGGACAATATATTTTTGTCTTTATTTTTCTCTCTTTCATCATTCACATTGTAGCTCTATTTTTTCCAATATAAAGTTTTTAGGAAAATGCTTCCTAACATCTCAGTTGCTCCTGCTTCCTAATATTTCATATTTTTCTGGTATACTCACAGAAAGGCAGCTCTTTATTAAGGCAATGCAGGTGTTTCCTTCTTCACTATGGTTAGCAAATACTACGCTGTAAGTAAGATTGCTCTAATTTTCAAATAAAATAGTTTTCATAATGTTATTAAATACTAAATTTAGCTGGATAGTTACATAAGCGTGAAGTGCAATTCAGCAGGGTCTCCAAAGCTGCTATTCCTGGCACTGAACCCACAACATGGTTGTATGGAATGGAAGAGCGCTCGGTAGATTGCGGGCATGCCTCCTGTATTACATTCTGAGAACACACTTGTTAACTTAATAAATTTGATGACAACTCATGAGATGATAGTCATGGTTTCAATATAAGTTAATTGAGTGCGCTCTTGTTCATGTTTCTGTTAGAAAGGAGATACTTCAGGAGTAAAAGTAACTTCTGGAGGGATTTCATGGTCTAGGGGAGGGACTAGGGAGTTTCATAGTATAGTACAATTGTCACGGAATGTCTGTTTCTTTAGAAGTGAATGCTGCTTTTTAGAGGTAATTGAGAAATCCTATCAGTCTCTAGAAATTATATTTATGTGTGAATGAAAAGAACCTACTAATTTTTTCTCTCTGCTTAATCTCTGACATAGAGTGTCTGTAAACTCTAAGTTATAAACTTTCAAAATTGATGGTGAGTTAAAATTTTGTTTTCTGTTTTAGAAATATCTTTGAAAATGTCACTAGGCAAATTAAAACCCCCAAAAAACCAATATAATGAGTTACTCCCGTCATAAATAATTTTGGAGTTTAGGTTTTTACATAGAATCTTGAATTTTTTAAACTTAAAAGTATGATTTCTTTGCTAAAGAATAAGAAAGAAAATCTTTGGGGGCAACAACCTCGAACTAACAAAGTGGGGTACTTTTGGTTTTTTTCAAACATTAATTCAATAGAATTTTTAAAAACACTCATTGACAAAAATTCTCTTGGCTATATGCTGGAAGATAGTACATACACATAAAATAATTAATGAACTGGGATGACATTATATTAAGTGAAAGAAGCCAGGAACAGAAAGAAATGTCCATGGTCTCTTACATGGAATCTAAACGAGACCCACTCATAAAAGCAGAGAGTAGAATATGAACCCCAGGTACTGGAGTGTGGGCTGGCTGTGTTTGGGGTGATGATGGTCAAAGGATATAAAATTTCAGTTCCACAGAGGAATAAGTTCAGTAAGTTCCTGTACAGCATGAGAATACAGCACTGTGTGCTGGAAAAATGCTGAGCAGGCTCTAACTGTTCTCATCACACATGCAAAAATAACTATGCAAGGAACGCATATACTAATTAGTTTAACTTAGCGACTCCACAATGTATACATATGTCAAAATATCACATCACACACCCTAAATAGATATCATCTTTTTCAATTAAAAAAAAACATGCTTCCTCAGCAACTGCATCTTGGGTGTGTGGCCACCTGACCTACGACACCGTCACATCCAGAATCTCTTCCTCACCTTCAAACATGAAAACGAGCCGGGCGTGGTGGCGCACGCTTATCATCCCAGTACTTGAGAGGCTGAGACCGGAGGATCTGGGTTCGTGGCCAGCCTCATCAACTTAGTGAGGCCCTCCGCAACTTAGTGAGACCCTGTTTCAAAATCAAGAATAAAAAATAGGGCTGGAGGTGTGGCTCGAAGGTAGAATGCCCCTGGGTTTAATCCCCAGTACCGCAAAAAAAAAAAAATAACCGAAAACATGAACATGATAAAAATGCAATAAAGAACTGGCAGTTACCCAGCACCATTCAATCTGCAAAGTGCTCTGTGATATTCGCTCACTTAGTGGTTGTCATGAACTCTCTCCACTTTGTTTTGTGATTCGTCTGTGAAAAGCAGGCATATTAAGAACTTTGCCCGGGGACTGACAAGTCATTGAGCCAGGAGAACAACAGTCGTATCTTTCCTAGGAGACCAAAGCTCTATTTTTCTCCACTCTGATAGCCTGATCCTCTTTCTCTTTCCCATGTGTGAGATTGTGCCTGTTTTCTCTGGCAACTTCATCTCCTTCCATGTTTCTACAGCTCCTATCATCTGAGTGACTTGCATATTTACGTGTCTCCTCTTTTCCTTGAGATCTGCCCTTGTTTACGTTCCGGGCCCTGAGCACAGAGTTGCAGCAACTTAGAAAGCACAAATGCATGCTGATAGGAACTTCGCTTTTTCTACCTAATACCCGCCGCTGGTTACTTAGGTGTGTCCTCATTTCCCGTGCTCAGGAGACGATATGGTGTGCGTTACATCTTTAAATTCTGCTAAAAAGGGAAAGAACTATAACTTTGCAATGGAAACACATGGCCACCCTGTGGCTTTTCCATTAAAAGACCATTGAAAGGCAATTGGATGTGGTTTAACTGCAGTCGAGCATCTTAATGGCTGTAATAAAGTCGCAAGGATGCTCATTGTCTCTCCATAGTCTCCACAGCTCCCTCCAGAATTTCAGGGGAAACACTGAAAACGAGCAACTTGATCTCAAATTTTCCTTGTGGGGATGTTTATGTGTCCTGTAAAACAGGTATCTACAGATACTGAAAAATATATTTTAATTGATAAGGAATTGTTAAGTACAAAGAAACATTGCCAATATCCCTGAATGTGTAAAATTGTTTTTTGTTTTGTTTTCTAGTAGAATTACAAAATTGAGAACTTTTTTTTGTAATAGAAACAATTTGTGTGTGTGTGTGTGTGTGTGTGTGTGGTACTGATGATTGGACCCAGGGGCATTCTACCTCTGAGCTACACCCCCAGCCCTATTTTATTTTTTTTACTTTAAAACAGGGTCTCACTAAGTTACAGAGGGCCTCACGAGGTTGCTGAGGCTAGCTGCGAACCTGAGATCCTTCTGTCTCAGCCTCCCAAGTACTGGGATTACAAGTGTGCGCCACCATGCCTGGCTAGAAACAATTAGAGAAATAAACTATGACACTCTGGGCTGGAATGAGGGTAATAGAATCCCTTTTCAATGAGTGGCACCATAATAGTCATGCATCATAAGGCTATTTTTGTATCCAGACTGCATATGATGACACTATACTGCTGATATGGGAATTATACTTTTTGTTTGAAAGAGAAATTAATTTAATAAACAACTTCTTTGTTTACATTTAATAAACAACTTCTATATATAGAAGAGAAATTAAATGTAAACAACTATATTTCAATTAGTTTAGAAGCAATTTTATGGAAATGGAGAACTTTAGTATCTTCTATTCTTCCAAGATAGCTTATAGTTTGCTCTTTTGCCATGGGGAGGATTTCTGAGACCTGGAGAATGTTCTTCAGCCCCAGCAAGCCGGCATCTCCATGGCCAAATGGCCTTGAGTTGCTTGGGAAACCAATTCAAACAAGGCTGATTTCTAACAGAAAAAAATGATTTATGAATTTACAATGAGAAAGGTAATCAGCAAACTGGGAATCTAAATTACTATTTTCTCTTCCTATTCTTTAAGAAATTAGATTAAAACTAGAAGATTCAATTAATACAGAATTTGAACAAAGAATAGAAAACGACTGCTGAGACGAAGTCAGCGAGCTGTGAGTTTCCCATCGAGCTGGTCCTCTTGGTCACGGAGAAATGTTTGCCAAGGGCATAGCAAACTGCTGCTGTCTGCTGAGAAACTGGCACTAGGAAGTCCCTGCGCACACGCATAGAGTCTTACACTTTTCACCTCCCATCTTCTAGAAAGTCAGGGTAATATAGCAAAATATTTCCCCTTGTATTTTGTTATGACGATTTTGACCCGTTTTAAATTGTCAAAATTTTAAATGTTCTACAGTAAGTACCAGAATACTCAACTCACCACCAAGATTAGACCATTAATGTTTTGCTATGCTTGACTTTATTACATCTTTATCCACACGTCTATGCCTCTATTCTGTGTGTGTGAGTGTGTGTGGTGTGTGTGTGTGTGTGTGTGCGTGTGGTACTGGGAATTGAATTCAAGAGCATTCTACCTATAAGCTACATCCCCAGATGTATTTTATCTTTTACTTTGAAAACGGTTTTCTCTAAATTGCTGAGGGCCTCGCTAAGTTGCTGGGGCTGGCCTTAAAACTGCAATACTGCTATTTCAGCCTTCCAAGTATTGGGGTTACAGACATGTGCCACCACACCTAGTTCTTCATTCTTTAGTCAGTTTTTATATAAAATTTATTTTTCAACTAATACATAAAAATTGGACATATTAGTTGGGCGATGTGATGTTTCCATACATGGGTACACTGTGTAATATTTAAGTCAAAATAAACATATCTCTCTCCTCAAACATTTATCATTTATTTTCAGTAAACACCTTGAAAGTCCTTTCTTCCAGCTTTTTGAAATGCACAGAACGTTATTGTCCCAGGACTTCGTGCTCTTAGCTAACTGTAACGTGGTCCCCATTAGTCAACCCTCCCCTGCCTCTCTCTGGTTTCCAGTAACCACCGCTCTACCCTTGGCTTGGAGGAGGTTGGCCTTCTTAGATTCCGAGTAGCATACGAATGAGATCAGGTGGTACTTGTCTTTCTGGGCTGGGCTCAGTTTACTAACCACAACGAACTCCAGCTCCATCCATGTTGTTCAAAGGAAAGGATTTCATTCTTTTTATGGTTGAATGGGATTTTATTATATGTTACAATAGTATATATAAAACACATACATACAAAATAATGTTATATCTTATTGTATGTTACATTTTTCATCCATTCATCAGTTGATGGACACCCGAGTGATTTCCATTTCTTGGCCATTGTGGTAGCGCCGCAACGAACCCGAGAGTGAACGTATCTCTTTAAAACAGTGATTTCGTTTTGTGTGAACACATCAGGAGGAGCAGGATTGCTGGAGCTCACAGTGGTTCTATCTTCAAGACTTCTACACTGTTTATTACAATGGCTGTGCCAGTTGGCATTCCCACTGGCAGTGCGCACGCAGGCTCCCTCTTCTCGGCGTCCTCCAGTGCTTATCTTTAGTCCTTTGGTAATCGTCGTCGTTCTTACTGGCTGAGGCGCTGTCTCATTGTGGTTTTGATTTGCCCTTCCCTGATGACTGGGAAACACCTGATTTCCTCATCACACTCGCTCCTCCCAGAGCTTTGCTTCCTGTCTTCATTCTCTTAGACCCAAAGACTCGGAAACATTCTTGTCTTTTTGTGTTCTTAAATCCACTTTCAACTTGGAAGGAGATCCTGAGAACTGTATCTTATTTTTTTTAGGTAGATGCATCTACATATTTTATTATTTTAAAGATCTTCACAAGAACAATGCAAGGTAGATACTGCTATCTCCATAGTGACCTTTGGATAAACAGACACATGTCCACAGTCACATGCCTATTTCTGGTTTGTTATGGTTTCAATAGAAAGTTTATAGGCCACTTATTGAACTTGTACCAGTTAAACCGCATTTAAAATGTACGTGAAGAAGCTGCTATTTAAAGGATTCCTATGAAGGGTATATTAATTCAATAAACAGTAATGGGAGTTACTGACTTGCTATTTTGAGGTTTACAAAAAGACAAATTAAGCTGGGTGTGGTGGCTCATGCCTATAATCTCAGTACTTGGGGGGAGGCTAAGACAAGAGGATCAAAGGTTTGAGGACAGCCTCAGCAAGTGGTGAGATTCTCATCAACCTAGTGAGACCTTGTTTCCAAATAAGAAATAAAATCTGGTTGGGGGTGTTGCTTGAAGGTAGAGTGACTAGAATGACTCTGGGTTCAATCCCCAGCACCACACACACACACACACACACACACACACACACACACACAAAGACAAGTAAAACTGGAGGAGGTATGGAGAGAGAATAGTTCACAGGTAGAGGGGTGCACATCTGTAGGAGGAATAGCCAATGGTTCCCTAGCACAGGAGTCAGAATGTCTATAATAATGACTGAAAACAGTTAAAAATAGCTGGTAAAGAGGACTATGAATGTTCCCAATACAAAGACACGATTTGTGTCTGAGGTGATAGATACACCAATTACCCAGATCTAATCATTACACAGTGTGTACATGTACTGAAATGTCCTCTTGTACCCATGAATGTGTGCAGGAGTCTGTCTTCAGAATATATCCCACAGAAGACTTCTCAGCCCGGGGAAGACCGCTCATAGCCCACTCTGCAGTTGCCCCAGTGGAAGCCACCATCTCCTCCCACATTATTAAAACAGGTCTAGACATTTCCCACTGTGTCTGTTCTCAACACTGCGGCCTGCATGATCCCTTACGGGTACATTGGGTCATGTCACCACTTGTCAAAGTCCCTCAGCGCCTTCACTCAGAAGAAAAGCTAGACAGCCAGCAATTAGAAATGTTCTAGAAAAATGAATGAATTTAAGATTCATTAGAATAAAAGTGGTATTTGAAACCACTTCAAAATATTGAACGAGCTTTCCTAGGAAGGGAGTATATGTGAACATATGAATGGAGAAGGAGGGAGGAAGGGATGGAGAAAGAAAGGCAGACAGAGACAGAATGAAGGAATGGGGAGGAGGAGGAAGAGGAGGAGGAAGAGAAGGAGGAGGAGGAGGAGGAGGAGGAAGAGGAGGAGGAGGAGGAGGAGGAGGAGGAGGAGGAGGAGGAGGAGGAGGAGGAGGAGGAGGAGGAGGAGGAGGAAGAGGAGGAGGAGGAGGAGGAGGAAGAGAAGGAGGAGGAAGAGGAAGAGGAGGAGGAAGAGAAAGAGGAGGAGGAGGAAGAGAAACAGGAGGAGGATGAAGAGGAGGAGGAAGGGGAGGAGGTAAAGAAGGAGGAGGAGGAGAAGGAAGAGGAGAAGGGGCAAGAGCGCCCAAAACTAACTCTTAGGTAAGCCAACACTGGGAGGTTGGAGAGAGGAGGAAGAACCAGTAAGAAAAAGTGTCTTCTGGCGCAGGAGGAAATGTGAAACTGATTTCATAGACAAGAGGCTCTTTGAACAGGAAGCGAGTCTCTTGCATCATACACAACTGAAAATTTGAGTCCAGACAGAAAAGTACCCATCAGATTTGGAAATATGGAGTCAAAGTTACTGCAGCAAAGGCCCTTTCTCATGACGGTAGAGTGGAACCTAGACACGAGTTCACTGGAGAGTGAAGAAGAGGCATAAACTAAGGACCACAGCTTAAAAGGCCTCACTGCGAAGTGGAGACTGTGCCCCGTGGTCAGAGCCTGTCCCTGTAATCAATCTCTCCCCTGTGTCCGCGGCAGCTGTGTGGTAAGTGTCCCTGTTCACCCTGACACCGCTTCATTTATTTATCCGACAGATGTATGTTGGGCCGGGCACCAGTGCTCATGTGTGCGCTGGGTTGATCTGTACACCAGGGCCCAGAAACTGCCCTCCTCATTCTGCCTTTCCTGCCATGGCGCTCCGTGAAGTTTTCTCTCCCTCCCTCAGCAGCGAGGATTCTGCGCAGAACTCTCCAGCGCTGGTTCCATGGGGGATGCTCAGGAGTCTCCTGCTGCTGCCGAGGGCCCCCTGGAGAGCCTGGCTCCTTTTCTCCCTGAGACTGGGTGGTTCAACATTCCTTCTGATCCTCTGAGATAATCCCATAAATTGCATTTTCGCTTAAACTGTCCAAAATTAGATTATCTTATTTAAAACAAAAGGGACTTCAACTAATACAATTTCCTCCATGATGACTGTCAAGGAAATTAGGCTTTCTCTGCCTGGGGTCCAAACAGTCTGGAAAGGTCCAGATCAGGAAAGAGAGGGGGGAACGGGAGAATCCTGTTTAAGGTCACTGAGCCCGCGAGGGGCCAGGCCAGGACTCGCCCCAGCAGTCTAGCTGCAGGACGATGTGCTCTTAGCTACTAGCTTTTCCAAGGCAGAACTCTAAGGGCAGATGCAGCGCACACAGCAACTCGCGTCTTCAGGCTCATGTCAAAGATCCACTCCAAAAAGTTGGTTCTTTCGAGGACAGTATGAAGCCCAAATTTCAGCCAAGCTGGCTTGACCAGGCTTAGAGTTCCCTGTATCTAGAAATGAATTTGTGAAATAAGCCTACTACTTTTTCTCTCCCGGTGCTGCCGACAACCATCGAGTGGCATTCTGTTCTAAGCTGGATTCAATACCAGGTGTGGAGTGTGCCTATGTTTTTATTGCCAGCTAAACACACACCCGTGTGCCTTCATAGACTATGTGAAGGTGTTTGTTTTTTTTTTTTTTTTTGAGGGGACGTGCATGTGAAGACTACGCCAAGAGTCTCATCTGCTTCCATGAACAAATGTCTGGGCTTAAATTCCACTCCACGCAGCATGGCTGCCCAAACCAAGCACAGCTGCAGGTTGTGTTCAACCAGGTCCACATCCAAAGCTTTGCGCGCTCAACCTTTAATACTATGTTGGCAACACTCCATACCCATCACTCTAAAGAAATAAAAAGCCGGGCGTGGTGGCACACGTCTGTAATCCAAGTACTTGAGAGGCTGAGACAGGAGGATCACAGGTTCGAGGACAGCCTCAGCAAGTAATCAGAGTCTCATCAACCTAGTGAGACCCTGCTTCAAAATAAAAAGAAAATAGGGCTGGAGGCAGAATGTCCCTGGATTCAATTCAACCCCCAGTACCATAAAAAAGAAAAGAAATTTTAAAAATCGCTAAATTAGAATGTGATTGCTTTTAAGATTAAGATTGCTTTCCAGTATGGTAAATTAGTATTTACAATATTATTGATTCAGCAAACGTTCTGGGAAAATTCTCATGAGAAGCAACTATCCATCTTCCTTCCCCTCCTCCAGCGTCTCCCATCCTTTGCTTCAGCAGTAGTAGCTTTGCCTTTTATGAGAGTTGAATATGACTAGTTTTAGTTACATCTCAAGCCAATTCAAACATAACTCTACTTGAAAACATCTTCTGGGATGATGGTGAAGAAGAAATAATAAAAATTTCATGCGGATGGAGGCCACTCTCCCATGGACAGTGTTTCCTACACATTTCCTTACAATTCTGTGTTTGCCTTGTGTTTTTTCTTCTTTGCTTGAAATCGGTACTCACGGTGGCGGTGGTGACAAGCACGGAAGAAAATATTCATGTGGTTTTAGGATCCGCATCTCACAGAAGCTTTAGGGCTCATATAACTTCTTACTGAGCAATATTTGTAGAACACGTTTAACTCTCAGAGCAGTTCTGATCATAAGCACAAGCACAGATTTTAGATCAGAGGGGAGATATTGGTGAAGAGCAATCTGTAAGATACACTCCATCTCCCCAGAGAACCTGGATGAAATCTCTGGTCTAGAACTTGTTCATCAGATAGTGGGGCGCACTTTTCCTGAGAACTGTGTGCAATGACTGTTGGTCCTGTGTTTTATATGTTCCTGCATCAAAGCACCTGCAGGGTCGGGGGGATTCCTTTACAAGGAAGCATGACTATACTGAGAGGTGATGGAAGAGGCATGAGGGGTAAGGCTACAGTATTTAATTTAAAAGACAAGGTCCAGCAGCCTCAGGGAGAACTCTAGAGCACGCTGTTCTCCATATGAAGTACCAGCCCAGTATCACAAAGAGCGCTGTGAGGCTGGCTGTAAGATGGTTCCTGTAGCTTACCTTCTCTCAGAACTGCAATTCTAGTTGGAATTGCCCCTAAGATCAATTTTTCACTTTTCATGTTATACGCTCCATACCATAAGGGTTTCCACAGTTTTCTATTGCCAAGAGAGGTAATCCGTCACTCTTATTTCCACAGATGTGAGATAATATCATATGGAATGGAAAGAAAATGAAACCCAGCGCTCTCTAGAAGGGGCTCTGATGTTATAAGCATGTGAAGTCCGATACATACTTAACACCCTGCTCTTTTCCTGAGCATAAGCTCACATATGTGTTTAAGGGTTGGCTGATGTCATTTAGCCACAGGGGAAAAGGACAGGTGTGTTTATTAACATTACAAAGGTGCAGAATGATAAAAAATAATGAGACTTACTTTAATTCTGTCTGTTGGAAGACGTGGATCAGAATAAATATGAGAAGAAAATAAAACATGTCACATTGCTGGCCCTTACCTTACTCATCAGTAACCTTAGGACTCGTTTGAAGTAGACAGAGCTTTCTTTCTTAGAAGGAAATGCAGAAGAAAAGTAAAATATTTTGACTAGAGCTTGTCACTGAGAGCTCAACTGTGTCTCCGCTGTTGGTTGAAGGTCAACCTACAATGTTAGAAACATGGAAAATATACTGGGAGTGGTGAATTGCCAAAGATGTGTTCTGTACCTTGCAGTCAAAACATCACGTGGAGCCGGGCGTGGTGGCGCACGCTTGTAATCCCAGTACTTGGGAGGTTGAGACAGGAGGATCACAGGTTCACAGCCAGTCTCAGCTACTTAGTGAGGCCCTCCACAACTTAGTGAGACCCTGTTTCAAAATCAAGAATAAAAAATAGGATTGGGGGTGTAGCTCAGAGGTAGAATGTCCCTGGGTTCAATCCCCGCAAAAACAAAAAAACAAAAAACATCATGTGGTATAGAATTGCAAAGATAATTTGGAAAACTGAATTCCTTTAGATTAATGGTAACTTTATAAGGGGATGGAGTTTGTCAATTCCATCCAAATACGATCGTGCCTATAGAATTAATCCAGTGGTGTTCGTAGAGTGAATTTTACTCTTGCAATTATGGCTAAGGGTGGTATCCTCAAACTAATAATGGTTAGACCTAATTTTGGGCTTTCCTTCTCAGATTTTATTTCCCAAATTCTGTGGAACTGAAATTTTCACAGCTATCACAACACTTGATAAATGGAAAGCAGAGCATAAATCCCAATGATATATTTAGAAGCAACCACATGGACTCATACCTCAGCTGCCCAGCTCAGCATCCGTCACCGCCCTGCATGTGCTGTGGTGCTTCTGCTGTTTTCCATCAACCTCAGTTCCTTTCTGAATTGGTTTGTCCCTTGGGAATGCTCTCTAAGCTACCAGTGGGTTCAGGAAACACGATCTGACCTTCTGCATGGTCTAGAAAGTTGCCCCATACAATACTCCAGGCGGAAGTGAAGGGGTGGTGCTTTTAAGAAAGGGCAAAGCAGGAAACAAGGTGGAATAGCATTGTGTTCTTCGGTAAGATTCCGACCTTACGGTTCTTCACATACTTTCGTGCATGTGTGAAATGCTTTTATACTGTGTGCTCATAGTACCACACACAGAAGTTGATTACAAGAAGGCACAAAAGGTAGCTCACAAGGCACCCCTCTGAACAGAAATGGCATATATTCTGGCTCATTCTGACTTAAAAAGAGACAGGAAATTGCATTTGCCCATACTCTGGCTGCAATGACTTACAATCTTTATTCGAGACAGAAATAATAAGAAAAAGGTTAATTTTTTAACCATCTCCTTTCCTTGAGCTCACTCTTGGAGGGATTGGGCTGGAGCTCTGAGACAGATGGTTGCTACCTTTCGTCCAGGCCAAGGAGTACTGAGGAGCAGTTCTGTTGTAGGAAGGGGTGGGACACGGGCACTCTATTTTGGCCACATCAAGATTGAGATGTGTATGAATTGTCCAATATGATACATGAGCAGGCGGTTAAATTTGGAAACAAGGTCTGAGAGAAGTAATCTGGGCTGGAGAGCTGAATGTGTGGCATTAGAATTTGTATGACAAGAGAATCCATGCGGGAGACGGAAAGAAGAGAAAGGGTTCTACTGTTGTACCATCGAGGAAGAGCCGTTGGGGGATCCTTGGAAAGTCATGAAGAGTGTGGGCTGCAGAAGTCCAAACAGGCAGTTACTTCTACAAGAAAGAGACCTGAGCCAGAGAACCCAGAATTCTATGCAGCCCCGTTAACTAGAGGACTCACCTCTAAAAGCAGCCTGCATCACAGAAGACATGGGGAGTGCTGTTTTGAATGCTTCATGCTATGACCACCAGGGTGTGGAAGAAGAGAAGACTGCAGGCACCATTTCTTTTAAAAGCACTCTAGAAGCAGAGTAACAATTACTTTTCTTCTAGAAACTCCTTCATAGATCAGAGAAAATAGCCCTATTCTTTTTTTTGTTACCACATTAAAAAACATGTTGAATTAAAGCATTAATTCTAATAGGAGAGATCTTTTGACCTGTTGACCTTGTTAAACCATCAGAGTGAGCCGGGCGTGGTGGCACACTCTTGTAATCCCAGTACTTGGGAGGCTGAGACAGGAGGATCTCAGGTTTGCGGCCAGCCTCAGCTACTTAGTGATGCCCTCCACAACTTAGTGAGACCCTGTTTCAAAAATAAAGAATATAAAATAGGGTTGGGGGTGTAGCTCAGAGGTAGAATGTCCCTGGGTTGAATCCCCAGTACAAAAACAAAAACAAAAACCAAAAAAGCTTAGCTGCAAAGGCAGCAGAAAGACAAGTAGTATTGGACCACAGGATGTCTCAGAATTCACCGCCATGATTCTGAAATCAGTGTGTATGTTAATTAGGCGGGGACCACACTGGCAGAGCAACAGGCCTGAGGTTATAGAGGCAACGGCAGCCAAGGTAGACCCAAGACTCCTGGCTTCTCATCTCATACTAGAAACACCCCTTTGATTCATTATTAAAACACAATTGCTACCAGATGGAAGGAGTCCTCAGAGGCTCAGAGATCCTCAGCCTGAATAGTCAACGCGACTGAAGAATTCTTTTCTGTTGATCAGACCCCTACGCAGGACAAAACCCCTTTTGTTTTTAAATAGATTCCGTTGTAAAAATTGACTAATGCCTCCATGAAGTCCCTGAAATGTGACCTTGTCCTTTCCAGGAGAACCATCTTCTTCAGGCAACAGGCAATGAAATGCTTGTTACTGGGCTTGGCAACTCTTCCCAGGAATACTGAAACCTTTTCCACAAAAGGCACCGAGTGGTGAAATGTGAGTGGTCACTTCACCAGCGAGTCATCCTTCCTGTGCTGCCGGGGATTTGAGCCCTAACAATGAAATGTACAATCCTCAAATTCAAATCTAAATTTTTTTTTTTTTGGTGGTACTGGGGATTGAACCCAGGGGCATTCTACCTCCGAGCTACACCCCCAGCCCGATTTTTTATTCTTTATTTTGAAACAGGGTCTCACTAAGTTGCGGAGGGCATCACTAAGTAGCTGAGGCTGGCCGTGAACCTGTGATCCTCTGGTCTCAGCCTCCCAAGTACTGGGATTACAAGCTTGCACCAGCACGTCCAGCTTAAATGTAAATTTTTGGACTAAGTGAATTTCTCTGGGGGAGAGGACAGTTATTTTTTGTAGCGTTGGAAGAGACCCTCAAGAAAGGGTCTAGTTTGTATAAGGAAAAGACTTGAAAATTCCCTTTTGATGGCCTTGAAACTGTGGATTCCATTTCTTGCTTCTTATTCTTTCCTTAGAACTCTAGCGTTCACCTGGAGTTGAAGAGGAACATGGCTGATTTAATATATTAAATATTATATTTAAGGAAAAAATGTTAAAATAAATTTTAAAATATAAATAAATAGAGGATCCGGGTTCGCGACCAGCCTCGGCTCTCACTCTCTCTCTCCCCATCTCTCTCTCTCTCTCTCTCTCTCTCTCCTTAATGAGGCCCTCCGCAACTTTGTTAGACCCAGTCTCAAAATAAAGCATAAAAAATAGGGTCGGGGGCGTAGCGTGGAGGTAGAACGCCCCTGCGTTCAATCCCCGGTACCGCAAAAAAATAAAACAAACTATAGCACATGATGTACATACACAAACCTATAAGACTCAATCACTATCTGGAGCATGAAAGGGAGGGAAGGGGGAGGGAATAGGGTGGGATTGAGATCGGAAGAGC
>PVJS01026983.1:0-26588 GCA_004027185.1 Glis glis | reverse complement strand
GGTACCAGGGATGGAACCCAGGGGTGTTCTACCTCCGCGCTACACCCCCGGCCCTATTTTTGAATACTTTATTTTGAAACCGGGTCGCACAAAGTTTCGGAGGGCCTCACTAGGTAGAGAGAAAGAGAAAGAGAGAGAGAGAGAGAGCTGAGGCTGGCCGCGAACCCGAATCCTCTGGTCTCCACCTCCCAAAGTACTGGGATTACAAGCGTGCGCCACCACGCCCGGCCTCTATAGACTCTTGATGGTTTCCTTTGCTGCACAGAAGCTCCTTATTTTAATGCTATCCCATTTTTTAATTCTTGCTTTAATTTCCAGAGCTTTTGGGATCTTACTGAGGAAGTTTCTGACAGTACCTATATGTTGTCATATTAGTCCTATTTGTCAGCTTTTTACTATTTAATTTGTTCTGACTTTTTTTCTAAGTAAATATAAATATTCACTTTTGTACCAAATTAGTATTCAAAATCTAGTACTGAAAAAAAAATTAAAATGATCTTTAAGATTGCAAAGGCTCCAGGCCCCATCAGACTTTGATCCTTCCTTGTGAGCAGTGATTGCCTTTATTCCCACGAATATGTCTACGAGGCCACAAGAAGCAGCATACAAGTTCACAGCACACAAAAAAGCTACAACCATCAATTTTTCTCATTTTTCTTATAGTTTATGAAAAATATAATTTGTGACAAACTGCTACCATATTATTAGAAGGAATAAAAGATTTTCTGACTACTTTGGAAAATGCTTAACACCCTGCCACCTTGTTTATCTCCTCAAATCAGTAATCCCCAGAAACTGAGTCAGAAATGTCCTTGTCTCATGAGTGTTGGTTCTCAGGCTCTCGGGATGATGTTCCCCATCTTATCCCAGCAAGATATTGTTTGCAGCTAGTGGGGTACAACAGTTTCTGGAAAACAAAGATGCATTATGTAAGGGGAAGATGGATGGCATCTTTTAAGGAAACATAGAAAACAGCAGAAACATCCCTGATATTGTGGTGATCCAAAGGTAGTATACTTTGATGTGTTAGAGTAAAAACCCAGGACTTTAAGGCTCCAAAGATGCACTATAAAATGATAATATAATATTGTGTACAAAATCTTAGCTGTATATCAGTGAGAGGCTCTTTTATTCAGAGTCTTTTCATCGAAATGACTAAGATTCTAAAAGGTTATAAACCTCTGATGTGGAAAGAAAACCAATAAGAGATTATAAACTATATGAGTGAAGGAGGTAGAGTCTAAGGCCCAAATGGCCCAGGTTAGGATCTGGCTCTCTCACTTACTATGTGGTCTCAAAAGATTATTTAACCTCCTCGTTCCTCAACTTTCTTGTCTATAAAACAGGGATGATAATAGCACCTACCCCAAAGAGCTTTTAGGAGGATGCAGTGAGTGATAATACATAAAACTCTTGGAATGATACCTGGAACGTGGTAAACACTATGTACAAGACGGCTATGTTTGCTCTTAAATTCTGCTGGGCACTTGGGAAAGAGTCTGAAGCTTCTTGCTCTGAACTGTACACCAAAATGGGGATTTGATTTTTGGAGACAGGCAAAACAAATTGTGTCTAGGAAGTAATTCTTACTTCTAGGGAAGGAGAGAAGACTGGGTTTGATGAAAAGAAATCCACACTTACATCCAAACAACTAACTTTTTTTCTTGCAGTTACAAGTACAAAAGAGAAGTCCCTGTAGGTATTCAGGGGAAATATATAATATTTCACTAAAAATATGAAAAATAGAAAAACCGACTTATTTTCAATAGAACAAAATCTGGCTGTACTTACACTACTCTCCCAAAATAGTAATGTCAGAAAACAACAAAACAAACTCAGTAGCTACTTGAGTATGATAAAATTATGTATCCAAAGACCCAGGTGAATTAACAGAAAACTTACTAGGAAAAAAAAAAAGCATTGAGAATTCAAGCAGTTGAAGGGCTGGAGGATGGCTTCCCCAAGTGCCTTCCTTTGAAAACTATTGCTATGAAAATATCAGAAACTGGAACTTTCCTAAAGGAAAGAAATTTCTTGTGACTCATGATTCTGGAGGTTGGGTATCCCAAGAGCAGGGTGCTGCCATCTGGTTCGGGTTCATTTTTTGTGAGGGCCTCCTTGCTGGATCATAACATGGTGGAAGGCAAGACAGAGCTACAAAAGTCAAACTCACTTTTATAACAATGTGCTCCTGTGAGGACTAATCCACCCCCACAAAGACATCAATCCTTCTTCATGACCTAATCATCTCTTTAAGGTCCCATCTCCCAACACAATGGAAATAAAATGTTGACATGAGTTTCAGAGGAGACAAACTGTAACAGCAGGGTTAGGCTACATGATCTACATCAATATGCAGAGTATGGCTAATGTGTCTACAGAATCATGAAAATTGGCTGAAGTTGTTGTCTTAGCTACAATTTGGAATTATCCAATACCTTTTCTCACTACCCATTTCTCTTCAGTCATCTGAGGTAATGAAACTTGAAGTACATCCTCATTTAATCCTTGGTATGTCGACAGACTGAACGTCCACATTTCCTTAAAACGACGAAACAAATAAAACCTTGAATAAATTACAAAAAGCAGAAATTGTCATGTCGTGAATTGGATAATATGGAAAACAAAACTAGAAAATGGACCAAGATTTACACAAAAATAACAAAATCATCCAGAAATTAAATTGCTGCTAAGTAACTCTTGTAATACTTCAGGGATTCCAATGTGAACCAAAGGTGAGACCTGGATGAGGAGGAAAATGTTTCCAACTGTCTCATGCTCAAGAGAATGTTCCCTCTGGCCGGCCACCAACCTCCACAGTGTCTCTCCTCAGGGAACCGACAGCTCTGCTGGGATGCTCCCTTGTCTTTCTGCCAGCCTGGTGATTGATTATACATCTTCATTACCTAAGCAAATTGTGCACTGAATGTGGAATGGATTCGGGAGTCAGAGGCGGAAGTGGAATAACAAGGCTGTCATGATTTGAGATGTGATGTGACTTAGGTAGGAGCTCTGTTTTAAGCTACAGCATCCTAAGTCGACAGCAGTCCTGCCTGGCTGTCAAAGGAGGTGTGCTTCTCTTCCTATCACTGAAATGAGATGCTCTTGAGCTCTAGAAACATTCTTTGCAGAGAGATATCAGCAACCAAGTCACCCCGTTCCCACTGCTGTACCCTCCAAAAAATAAATTAAATGGTTCATTAGCATAAATTTCCTCTCTGTCCCTTTCAGGATGGGATGTCATGGTGCCCATCCCATAACTGGATGCCCAAGGGAAAATGGTCTGAGAGAGGATAGGGCTGAATACATAAAGCTGGGGAATAAAGTTAGAAAACGATGTTGGGTGGTTTTTGCCAAATAACCAGAGCAACTATAGAACATTCAAGTTCAGTCAAGAGAGAAGCTTAGAACTCAGCCCTGAAATGAAAACTATTTTAATGTCACATAATTGGAAGACCCTGTTGTTAAAAGAAAGGATCTGAGACCTCAGTCATGGGTATATAGTGGTCATTTATCTCTCCATAGTAATCAATGACATTCGGTCTTTTAAGAAAAAAATACCTGAAACCAGGCATGGTAGTGCACACCTATAATCCCAGCACTTAGGAGGTTAAGACAGGATGATCACAGGTTTGAGGCCAGCCTCAGCAATTTAGTAAAACTCTCAGCAACCTAATGAGACTCTGTTTCAAAATAAAACATAAAAAATCAGCTGGGGTGTGGCTCAGAGTAGAATGCCCCTGGGTTCAATCCTCAGTAGCCCCCACACACACACACTCACAATGAACCTGAGAAAAGAGAAAACAGGGTACAAAAAAGAAGTGTATTGTGTTGTCCCCTCTCCTTCCCAAGAAATATTAAATGGTAAAACTTGAAGAGTCCAGGAAGTGTTGGTGAGAGAGAGAAATGTATAGAAAGCCAGAATAAGATTTGGAAGAAAGGAACTTGGTGCAGGCTGATAAATGCCTTTGTGATTCTAAAGGGTGGCCTTTCAAATAAAAACAAGAGTGAGCTATGGGCTAAAGAAATCATATCAGCAGGTAAACTCTGGCTATGTTACGTAGTTTTCCTTTGTTCTATTTTAGTATGTTTGAACCTTAACTCATGGTAACGTAATCATTTGAGTATGCGTGTCTGTTCCCACTAGATTCAGAGATGCAGAGGTGGGCCACCCGTCTGTCTCTTGTGCGTTTGTTGAAAGAATGAATTGCCGGGTTGTATACGTGAAAATCAGTGGCCATACATCTAGTCAAACCTCCACTTGACAGCAGGCATCCCCTAAGCACTGGTAATTCAGACTCCTTTGGATAGCTTCAGTGACAAAGAGCTCATTGACTATAAAATCAATTTGGATCACTTAAATAAATTATTGGATAATTTAATTATTTAAATGAGTACTTTCAATGACCATACAATATTAAATTCAAATCTCTTTTCATCTACTGGTTTTACTCTACAAAACTAAGTGGAATATGCTGCCATGCAGTCCCTTTTTAAAATCTAATTTCAGCTAGCATGTTCTTCTTTGATGTGATCATCATAAGCAATTCACAGATGCAGAAACTGAGGTTCAAATAAATTAAAGAACTTGCCCAATATCGGACTGGCCATTGTTCATAGCTGTTCTGAGACTTGAACTCATCTCTCGTTGACTTCGTAAGTTATGAACGTAACCACAATGCTGCACTGAAAATAACTACAAATCTTTGGAAGGATCTTTTATAAAGTGGCTTTTATAGCATTAATGGTCTTGAACTCCTTTCTTTATATATGATTTAATTTGGCAACATCTCTCTCTCTCTCTTTCTGAATGCAGCACAAAAATTAACACCATGTTTCAGACATCATCTGTTTAGCACCAGGTACAAAGGTACTATCACCAAATTTAACCAAAAGTTCCATCTAAGTGAACTACAATTGTATGGGTGTTACCAAACTTACATTTATTTTGTGATAAACAAAAGTTTCAGAATATTTTTATACAGATGGTTTCAAAGAAAGGCTTTCCCAATCCAGTTTGTAAAATTCATTGTTTTAGCTAAAATGCAAGATCATTTATCTTTGTTAAATGTCAGCATTTTAGATTAGGTCTGTCACAATCATTTTAAAACTGGATTCTGACATCTATCATATTAGCTAGTCTCCAAATTTTGTGTCATCTGCAAATTTTATAACCATGTTTTCTAAGCATTTAGTCATGTCATTGGTAAAATATTAAAAAAAAAGATAAATCACAGTTTGGTAGCACTATTAGAAATGCCCCAGATAACTAAACATATCTTGAGAAATAACTCAACAATTTTCAGGGAAATAATCCAGATTATTTTATACCATATTATTAACCAGGAAATAAGAGTAACCTTTGTTTTAATACCCTGTAGAAATCATTATACCCAACCTGTCAACCCTGTCAGAACAGGCTAATTTGTTCTGACATATTATTAATTGATGAGTTCATATTGGCTCCTGGTAATGACAATTTTTTCAATGGGCTCAGAAAAATAAAGCTAATAATATGCTCTCAAGTTTTCCAGGGAGCAAATGTTAGCATGCTTGGAGCACCATGTCTTTATTTTTTTTTTCTTGCTTTCCAAAAAAGAAAAACCTTGGTCTTCCGGTGGAAGACATAGTGACAACAGGATGATATTCTTTGTGATGCTGGGTTTAGATTCTACACATATTTCTCAAGAGACACACTCTGGCCATTTAATCAACTTCAAATCATATGTGCCTACATTTTGCATGTTTGAAAATTTTTGAATCTCCCTTATATTATAAATACAGTATTATAGTATTTTGAAACCAGAAGATGGACTGTGTGCTGAATTGTCAGAAAAAAAGGCTAAGTTCCTTAATACTGCCAAATATATTTTGCCATTTGGAAAGCATTTGGTACTTCCCTGATAACTGACTATATTAGTTTGACTCTTCTTCAAAAATATTAACTCACTGGGCATGGTGGTGTACACCTGTAATCCCAGTACTTGAGAGTCAGGGACAGGAGGATTGCAGGTTTGAGGACAGCCTCAGCAACTTACTGAGACTCTCAGTAACTTAAGGAGACCCTGTTTCACAATAAAAATAAAAGAGGGCTGGGGGTGAAGCTCAAAGGTAGAGTCCTCCTGGGTTCAATCACCAGTAACACACACACACACACACACACACACATTCCACAGCACTTAGTTTATTTAAAATCTGTCTCCTCTTACAATAAAGATCTCTAAAACATTCCCTGTTTGAAATTATGAATTTAACCCAATATCGTACTTGGACCTTTACCAAATGAATCTTGGTTTCAGCAAGCAGAGATTTGTACAAGTCCCCACTTTATATTTTATTGCTTTTGATCACACATGGTTTAGCTATTTAATTGTGTCTTTTGTCAGGAACTCATCTTACCTGAACTTCCTCTGCATCCTGTCCAGGTGTAGGCCCACGTCTTGGCTGTGTTGAGCCCGCACTTGCGACGTGCTGTCCAGGGGACGGCGGGTGGCTGGATCCTTTGAGGTCTTTGCCCATGCAACGGGAACACGAGTCGCACTGCAGTTCCTTCAGACTCCACATGATGGTGGCCTTGTCTCCGCAAACAGGACCTCCTGTCCCTATGTGCTAGGAGTTTATTGGCCTCAATTTCCAGCTGCAGTAATAATGTAGCTGTCAACTTGCCAGAGCCCCCGTGAAAGGACCGAGGTTCCCAGCCCGGGGTCCATCCACCACCTGTGGTGGAGACGCAGGCACCCCAAGCCTCATGCTGCTCAGAGAGAACCGACAAAAGCTGCAAGCTAAACAGGCTTTGTGTTCATGCAACTGTGGTTTGCTTTTGTTTTTATTTTTCTTTTGAAATGTTTTCTAGCACAATCACTGATCGAAATCAATGAAATCATAAATTGTAAAATGGGAACTTGTAGAAATCCCTGCTTGCTGAAACCAAGATTCATTTGATAAAGGTCCAAGTATAATTTGAGGATGGAGGATGAAGACGCACAAGAACTTAAGTGATGCTCCATCTGACACTATGTCTATTAGCCTTTACCTGTAATTATTTACCTGAAGCTGAGCATGGTGGGGGTTCAATCCCCAGGCCCACAATAAATAAATAAATGAAAAATAAATAAAGTTGTGCTTTCTACTACAGTAGCCAACATATGGATCTTAAATCTTTAATGTCTAGTCCAGATTGAGATCCGTGCCAAGTGTAAAATGTACTCAAGGTTTCAAGATTTAACACCAAAGAGATAATGTAAAAATTATTTATTATTCAATATGAAAAAGATTACACTAGGGGTACATTGGATTAAAGTATTATTACTAAAATTTATTGCATGTGTTATTTGTTACATTTATAAAAGTGGCTAATAGAAACTTCACAATGACATATTAGGTGCTTTTGTGGCACGCATTATATTTCTATTGTTCTGAGTCTTTCCAGAAGAAACATAGGTAGTGTTTACTGAGCATTGAGAGTTCTTGTGTTCCTGTACAGTGTCGACTCAGAAAAATCTCTCACTTCTTCAGCCTGGATATCAGGTCTATCCCAGAGTCTGAATTCTCAGGAAGTATGAGAGACCTTGATGTGGTTGTTACATTGACACATTTATAGAGTCCAAAACAAAAGCTTACTAATTGTAGCTGATCATCAACTACAGTAATTATATGGGAGGAAAATCAGGTGGTGGCACACCTGTAATCCCACTACTTGGGAGGTTGAGGCAAGAGGATCGCAGGTTCAAGACCAGCCTTAGCAATTTAGGGAGCCTCAGCAATCTCACATTCTGTTTCAAAACAAAACAAACAAACAAAAGAGCTGGTAGTACTGCTTGGAGGTAGAATGCCTCTGGGTTCAATCCCCAGTAACACACACACACACACACACACACACACACACACAAAATTATGTGGGAGGAAACTTTTACTTGACTTGTGATCTGCTCTATAGATATGTTGATTCAATAAATACAGGTTCAGGTTGGTAGAGATTTTACACTCCTCTGTTTTTTCCTTTTTCTCCTCCTCTCCAAATTCCTTTACCTATGAAGAAGGGATACTATTCAGATAGAGGAATACTATGTTGCCAGAATAAACTGAGGCAAACAAGACATTTTTATTAGCAATGCTTTTATTAATTGGTTTATTAAAATGCTGTGAACAGAGGCCTGTGGTAACTTAATGCATATTTCCTCTGAAAACAATGATTTAGTATCTGCTAATTCAGTGTCCATGTCAACTTTATAGCATATACCCACCAAAAATAACAAGAATTGATTATCTCCATAGAGGAACCCAATTTCCTTTAATATAACAGATAAAAACTTTTTTAAAATCTAAGACTTTTGGGTATCTGTAGATATTGGTGACTGCCTAGGGCCCTGTTTTTTACTATTTCATCCATAGATAATAAAGGAAAAAGAAAAATACACAAGGAGATTACTCAGTGTAAGTTAATCAAGATAATGCTCAAACTTGAAAATAATTATAGGTAATAA
Organism: Glis glis; assembly: GCA_004027185.1. Classification (NCBI taxonomy): domain Eukaryota; kingdom Metazoa; phylum Chordata; class Mammalia; order Rodentia; family Gliridae; genus Glis; species Glis glis. Next base: position 18,105 of record PVJS01026983.1, on the reverse strand, counting down.
ACAAACAAATACCAGATTTCAGTGAATAATCTTTCAAATTCTTAGGGTCAAAGGCAAGTGGAGAAATGTTGCAGGCAAGAGAAAATCGGGGGCTTCCGGTGGACCGTAGGTTGAGCAGGTCTACACTAAAGCTGGACATGTTTTTCAAAAAAATGTTTTTGGTAGGTCAGAGCATAGCTTACAAGCAAGGGACTTACAAGCATGCACAATCTGAAAAGTTGAAAAGAAGAACAAAGAAAAATTTCAGAGTAGAAAGGCAAAAATATACAAAAGACCTGAGAGAAATATTATCATTTTGCCACCAACACAAAAATAAAATATCCATGAAAGAATCTGGAATTTGCCAAACTCGAAACATCACAGTGCCCCCCATTAATGTACATAATTGTAGTTTTTCAATAAAAAATATTAGTATAAAATTACCACAAGGGCCTACTCAGTGCTAATGAATTTGAAAGCCCAAATAAAGTGGATAATTTCTGGGAGAAATATATATTTACAAAACCGACTCTATTAGATACAGAAATATTAAACAGACCAAGGTGTATAGAATAAATCAATAAAATTGTTTGGAAACTATTTATGCTTTGTATATAGTTCAACAGTAGGTCCAGATGCGTTCATATAGAAATTCTATGAATACTTCTAATACTCTATAACTTTTTTCAGAATATTGAAAATGAATAAATTTTCCCCATTTTTTAATGAAGTAACTGAAACACTGAGGCCTTCACCTAGTAAAGACACATAATGGACAGATCAGTATTATTTATGAATATCAAAAATACTAAAGTTATTAACACTAAGATAATCTCAGAAGGAAAAATTCAAATAGCTACTCTTTAAAAAATATCCCTAAGATGAAGAAAGACTCTAAGGATAGATCAAGTTAAATGAGAAATAGATAGATGATTAATTGATTGACAATTGTAAAACAAATAGGATAGCATGTAAATAATTGGCGAATCTGGTTAAAACATATATATATATATATATATACACACACACATATATATATAAATATATGTAGTATTCTTGTTACTTTTCTCTAAGCTGAAATAAAAAGTAACCAAAAAAAATCCTCCAAATAAAGGAAATTAATGCCCATAATACATGTATGTATTTATGTATTTATCTCTCAAGGAATGTATGAATAAATGGATGGTCCTGAGATATGGCATTTAGAAAAGTATCTAAATAATACAGGACATTTTTTGACATTACTTTACAAATACTTTTTCTTTCAGTAGTTATTTTTATTCCCCCCAAATTACTGAATATCAGCAAACACGTTGAGTAATGAAAGCCTGCTCAGTTAAGAGCTGTCAAAACTCAGAGAAAGATAAACACATAAACTAATATATGCAGGTTGACATGGCAAACACTATAATGGTGATAGTACAAGAACACACAGGAGCATTAGAGGAGTGAATGGGAATTTTAAGACAGGCGTGCTAATATAATTTCCTCAGAGTCACACTGCAGAGGTAGAATGAGATCCTCATTCTAGAATTCACCATAAACACTGAGGGTCAGGGAGATTTTAGTGAACACGTATTCTGTAATTAAGGCTTGGAATGCTGACTCAGGAAGCCTCATCAAGACACTTTAACATGTATTCTTTTTAATAACTTTCCTATTGGGATAAAAATTTTCCTATTTATCTTTTTTATCCAACTAATTTCTTTTAGTACTGGGGATTGAATCCAGGGCCTCACACATGCTAGGCAAATGCTGTAGCACTGAGCTACACCCCCAGCCCTTCTGTCAGTTCTTAAAGTTGTAATTTGATAATTAGGAATGATTTCTTATAGTAAAAGCAAATACATGTAACATAAGTCCAGTGAATAAGGAAGTGCAAAGAAAATGGACATTCTTAAAGACTATTGAGAGAAATCCTATATTTGAAGTCATACTGAAATCTCATGAAAATTGGATAATTACCAATACTTGGAGAAAAAGTAGATGCCGGTGATGAGGGAAAAGGATGAATGAACCAGGCCATTGAGAATTTGAGCCTGAGTGCCGGGGGAGCACTGGTGCATGGGTCACATAAATGTGAGTTGTTTTGAGACACACCACCAGTCACATTATATATGCCTTAAACTGTGTAATGACACATCTTGGTTCATGATGTCTATGAAAACAGGATTTTATGCAAAAGTTGAAAAGTATAAGGTATTTATGCTCTTCCGGATGTGTATATTTACACAGCCCTTGAAATGGCAGCACTACACAAATAAATAGTACTTTCTGCCAAATGAGGTGGAGAAAACAGAAAACAAAATGGATGAGGAGGAGACCATCACACATCCATAGATGGTATGTCTCCCACCTGGGCTGAAAGAACAAGAGCTGGGGCGACATTCTAAGCAAGTGGCTTCATGAAGTCACGCTGCATGAGTGGATGAGACTTTCCAAGAGAATCACTTCCCTGTGGGGCAGCGCCTGCGGGAATAACTCCACCATGGAAATGCAGGAGGAGCCCTCGTCATCTATCAACCCTGTCGCAGAGTTTCTGTGACACATACTGCGATCCCCAGTAAACTCAATCTCTTGCTAATACCAAAGCTGTCTTCCTTCTTTCTGTCTCCTCCATTGTGGATCTCAGAATGTGAAGGGGAAACATTTTCATACTGCTTTTTAAGAGTCAGGTCATGATTTCCCAGCACTCTAAGTTTCTTTTGTAAACTCAAAACTACAGGCAAATTAAAAGCAATAGAAAACACATCCTTCAAATGTGCTACCAAGAATTTGCACATCAGTCCAGTTTTGTCTGACCAAGGTACAATATACTGGAGCTTTATCATCCTTATACATACAATGAATTTCTACTAGAACCAAGAAAGAGTCTGTGATAGAGTTCATAGAAGGTTTTTAATATTATGGATGCAGATTGAACTTGTCATTTAAAATCCCTAGGGTTTTAATTATTTTTATATGTCAATAGCTGTTACAGCTAGGTTCTCTCCTGTTTTGTGCTCATGAAATTGATATTCTTAGACATAATGAAAGCTTTTCTATTTCTGCTTATAGCATTTGTGTACATAATTTCCCTGCTCTAATTGGTAGGCAATTTGCCTTCCTGCCTACTTTATTCTCCCACCTGATAACTCCTCCTTGCACACCACTGCCAGATCAATTTTCCTAAAAGTTCTACTGTAATCATGTAACTCCCCTGTGCCAACTACTTAGTAACATTCTACTGTTTAGCCCATGCTATCTAAACTCCTTAGTCCATAGATCAAAACATTCGTCAATCTATCAAAATCTCCCCTAATATTATTCCCCATCTCTCCTTTAAAAAAATTTGTGCTCCTGACAAACTAGCTTATATATGATCACCAAAACATTTTTTCTGTCCCTGCAGCACCTCTTTTTTTTAAATTGTTTTGCCATCTTTAATTTTTAACTGGAAAATACTTTTAGAACATTACAAAATCGCAAGGATAGTACTGAGAACATTGATGTTTCTATCACTAATTTTCCATGTTTACTTTTGCATTTTGTTTCATATATCTGGCCAGCATTCTGGTTTTGTAAAAAAACAGAAAATGTTGTTATTAAATTGATTTTTTAAAATTTTCAGATAATTTTAGATTCACATGAAGCTTTAAGAAAGAATACAAACAAGTCCCATGTACCCTTTACCTAACCAGTTACCCCAAAGGTTGCATCCTACAAACCTCTTCTACAATAGAATAAACAGGATATTGACCATGATGTTATCAAGATGCAAAACATTCTGTCACCACAAAGGTCCCTTGTGCTGCCCTTTTATACCCAGGCCCACTCCCCAATTACTACACCCCCCTCCGTAACCACTTGCAGTCATAATCTGGATCCTTTTTCTACAGTTTTTTTTTTTCATTTCCAGGGTACTATATTAATAGACTTATATAGTGTGCTAACTTTTGGCATTAGCACTGTATAACTCTCTGGAGGTCCATCCAGGTTGTTGAACATAGCGGTAGTTCATTGTTTTTAGTTGCTGAATAGTATTTTATGGTATGGGCGGACAACAGTTTACCCATTCACCTATTGAAGGATCTGGATTGCTTCTAGTTTGGGATATTAAAAATAAATCAGGTATGAACACTCATACAGATGTTTGTGTGAATATAGGTCTTCATTTCTCTAGAATAAATGTCCATAAATGTAATTTCTGAGTTGCAAGGGTAGATGTATGTTTAGTTTTCAAATGCAATACCTTCTTCCACAGTGGCTGTCACATTTTATAGTCTCATCAACAATTTTTTCATTGTTATTTCTCTCTCTTATTTCTGGAACTCCAATTACAATTATGTAACTCTTGATGTTGCCCCACAAGTGACTGAGGTGATTTTTTTCCAACTTTTTTCCTCGGTTTTTTAGACTGGTTAATTTCTGAATTAACTGTTTTCAAAAAGATCTCTCTTTGATCTATTTTCAATAGTCTTTCTCTTTGTTCTGCTTTCTCCATTTATTGTTAATTCTGTACAATATTTTTTTATTTCAGTGATTGCATTTTGAGTTATTTTTTGACATTTATTCCAGGCAAGTTTTCCTTTGTAACCAATGTTTTTAGTTATAATTACTTTAAGGTTTTTTTTTTTACCTACTAAGTCCAATATTTGGATCAAGTTGATATTGTTTTCTGTTCATGGTCTTTCTTTTGAGAATGAGTCATACTTTTTCCCATTCTTTGAAAATCAAACACTTTAAAAATTATTTCCCTGGACATTGTGAGTGTTGTGACTGGATTCTGTTATATTCCTCCAATGAGTGTTTTTGTTTGTTTGTTTGTTTTTATTAACTTTAGTAGCCATTAGTCTTGATTCAACTCAAAAGGCCAACTATTGGGTGGTATCTGACTCCTTGGTATCATTATTTGAAAGTTTTGATGGGATGCTTTGAGTCTACCCAATACGTGTATATCCAAGTGTCAGCCAGACACTTGGGCAGATATTTAAATAAAGCGTGGGACTCTCTCTCTCTTTTGCTCCCTCCTTTCTAGGATACCTCCCTTGTTTTCCATTGGCTGTGGTTTTCCTAAACTCTTTAGGATGAACTGACTATAGATTTCTACCAGAGATTAGGACATTTTTTATGTATAAAAATGAGAAACTACTCTGAGCCTTTCTTTACTTTCAGGAGTTGAATGTTGACCCTCCTTCCCAAATCTTCATCCTTCTGTTCACTCCCAAGTACCTTCAAATAAGTGTGTCTTGTCCAGGCCTTATAATTGCCATCTGATGAAGGGTTGGTCCCATGCAAGCTTATTCAACTTTATGATAGAAGTAGGTTTTCTCCCCTCATTATTTCTCCCCTCATTATTTCTCATTTTATAAATTTCTGCTTTCTCCTTTTTAAGTATTATTACTAGCTAGTGATTTGTATACTATAATTCATTTTTTAAAATAAGATTTTTGTTAATTTGACTTAAAGTTTTTCTGTTCTCATTTTTAGAATCCTATCTTTAATTTTTCACTCCTGTGTTTTTATATTGATGATTTAATTCTTTTATGTTTATTTTTTTACATTTATTACTATGATTCTTCAGCACTAGACACTTTCCTTTGACTACTGTTTTAAAGGCATATGATAGAGTCTGATATGTAGGTTTTTAATTATAATTTTATTTTTGAAACAAATTAGATTTCATCTTTATCCTTTCAATGAACAGCTATTTAATAGAAAGTTGAATTTTTCATACAGAAGTCTGTTTTGTTGGTTTCATATTTAAATCCTATTTGCATTGCATGTGGTCATACAGTATTGTCTGCAACAATTTTACTCTATAAAAACTAATAATGATATTTTTCTATCTTGATACATGATCAATTTTTAGGAATGCTCCAACAGAGATATTTGCTTAATGTTCTAGACATTAATTTTAGAGCCTATAAAAATAATTGACCTTCTGAATGATTACTGGGAGCCAGATTTCCACTTTAATAACTAAATACCAATTATCATCTCTTGAAAGAATTCTGGTTTAGAAAACATATTATGGCCTAATGGCTACATTCTTTTGTTCCCGTCAGCGTTCTTGCAGCTATAATCTAAAGATTGACCACATAACTTAGAGGAAAGAAGATTTATTTTCTTATGGTTTCTGGTTCAGTCCATGTGAGGCCAGGGACTGCCAATCTCAGGGCATGGCTACAAGAAGCAGAGAAAGGGAGAAAAAGAGCACATGAACTGTGCTCACATCATAGAGGCCGGAAGCAAGAGGAGGAGGGGTCATATACACTCAAGTCTGCACCCCAAGGAATACCTCTTCCAGCCACACCCTACTGGCCTACCAGGTACCACCCAGGTAAATCCATTACAATGGATTTATCCACTCGGGAATTACAACCCTCATGACTCAATTATATCAACCCTGAATATTAATAAATGAGTCGTTTAGGGGACATTTTTTAATCTAACTATAACAGCTACCTTGAATTATATTTGAATATACTGGAACATAAATTTCCAAGGGCATTTTTTCTATGTGTTTACTGCTTTATCCCCAGGACATAGAAGAGTGCTTGGAATATAGTATGTAAACAAAAAAAAGAAAAGAAAAGGGAGAAAAGAAAATCAGTGAGTAAATCAATCTAAAACAATCACATAGATCATTAAAGCCTTGATTCTTTTAAGAATTGGACTACATAATTAATGCACATGTTTAGACATGGTCAATCTATAGGCCCCGTTGGGAATGTGTAAAATACATTAGAGAATCCTTCACTTCTTATGATGGTTTTCTCCATAAACCAAGTTAGGTGGTGGGAATTGCTGCAATCAAACTGGGCAGGTAGCCTGATTTCAATGAGGATCGTGGGATTCCTGGGCATCCGGGAACATGTAGTAGCATTAATTTACCCAAGACAAGAAAGTATGAAGATCACGATGACAGGCAGAGTCAAACATCAGTAATAGGAATAGTCTCAATGCTGAAGTCTTTTGGTATCAGGTAGTTGATCCTGATACCCACAGAGCTGTTATAAATGGGCAGCCTACTAAAATTTTTCTTACTTTGTGTAAATAGAAAACTCTGGGTTTGGTGAACACAGGACTGACTTAAGTCATCACAACCACTAAACAGCTGGAGCTGAGCAAGGATTTAACAGAAACAGTGCTGCACAGGCACCATTGCTAGTTGTGCAGGTTAAGGATGAGCTCTTACTGTGCTGGTATCACGAAGTTCAAAACTACCTGCTGCCAAAATCAAAAAACAATTGCAGAAGCAAAATATTAGTGATAGAGCTAATAAAACTGCACCAGAACCTTAATCTTGGACTTAGCTTCCAGAACTGTCAGAAATAAATGTTGGTTGTTTCAGACATCCAGTCAATGGTAATTTATGACAGCAGCCTATGCTAAGACAGCATCATAGCCCATGTTCAGGTTCCTTGAGCAGCCAAGCATGTGTGTGCTCATACATGTGCGTGCACACTCTTATTTGACAATATCTTGGAGTACTATTTAAATAAATTATGACTTAGGTAAATAAATTTAAAGCAGGACAGTTTAATTTGAGTTCTTGAATGGAAAGAAACACATGAGCAATTTTGCTAGAAAGCCCACAGGCCAAATTCACTTTGTTGTAGATTCTATCCACCTAGTCAAGATACTGATAGTCCATGCCTGTTAGACATTTTCCACATTTATCAGATATTTTTTCCTTAATAAAACTCATTGTGCTTAGTACATATTGAAGTATCACTAAAAATGAGTCCACTATGCAATAGGATAGCAGAAGGAAAACAAATCTTTGTTACACTGTCTCCAGTCTCTGTCCTATTCAATTTCCCTTCTCAAATTGACCTTTTAAGTAGCCAGAACATGGTCAGATACTTCGATAATGACAATCCATGCACACATTTTCTGTGAACCTCTCTGCAGTTCATAAAAATGCTGTAAGAAGTGTCATTTCAGTCTCGAAGATTTTCTTGATATATAAGAACTCTTCCTTTCCTACTTATCATCTTGAAGTCTCTTTTCCCTCTACCCTCATAAAATGTGAGAAGATGCTTCTTTCAAAAGATTATTAAAGTTTGTTTTGCAGCCTACTGGTTGGGAATGAGATTTCCTGGTGATTTAATTTTGATGTGTTTCCTAACTCAGGTTTAATTCTATTCATCCCAATGGATATCAGAGTAGAGAAGTATATTTTACTATGAATGCAACCTGTATTGGTATGAAGTTGATGATACTTTAAATAATTTAATACAGAGTGCTTTCTACTCTGGTAATTTAATGACCCATATCAACTGTAGGAATTTCAAAAACAGTAACATGAAACAGAAGAACCGCTTGGAAAAGACAGACTGCACATTAGAAATTACCCTACGGGGCAGCATCGCATCAACTAGTATTCTGTGGTTCAAGAGCTGACCCCAGCTGGCTCAAAGATTGAATTATCAACATACTAATATTCAACAACTATGGCAGGGTAGATTCACACTGATTATACTACAGAGATGACACAATTGTGAACATAATGGGCACTCAACAAAGTTATTGGTATTAGTAGTGCGTTTTAAAGTGTCTATTTTTTTTTTTTTTGCAGTACTGGGGATTGAGCCCAGTGCCTCCTACATGCTAGACAAGAACTTTACCACTGAGCTACATCGCCAGCCTCTAAATTTTTGAAGTCTATTATAGTATTTGATTTTTAAGAAAAGAAAAGTGCTATTATTAATAACATTATCACTTAATATTTTAACATTACCTAGACCTTTTTCAAAAATTATCATATCTGCAAATGTGCATAATATATAATTGTATTAACAATGTCTCTATATTAAAAAGATAAAGGTGGTGTACACCTATAATCCCAGTGCTTGGAAGGCTGTGACAGGAGAATCCCAGGTTCATGAATAGCCTCAGCAACGTAGCGAGACTCTCAGCAACCTAGTGAGACTCTGTTTCAAAACAAAAAGGAAAAAGGGCTGGGGGTGTAGTTCGGAGGTAGAATGTCACTGGATTCAGTCCCCAGTACCAATAAATAAGCAAGCAAGGAAGCAAACAAACAAATAAATAAATCCCAGTACTTGGGAGGCTGAGACAGGAGGATCACAAGTTCAAGGTAAGCTTCAGCAACTTAGACCCAGTTTCAAAATAAAAAATGAAAAGGACTGGAGGTAGAGGCATTCTTCCTGCAAGGTTCAACATCTAGTACCACAGGAAAAAAAAAGATGGTCAAGCATCATTACAATACCTGACTTCAAACTATACTACAAAGCCATAGTAATAAAAACAGCATGGTATTGGCACAAAAGCAGACACATAGACCAATGGAGCAGCATAGAGGATTGTGAAATAAATCCACACACCTACAGCCAATTGATTTTTGACAAAGGGGCTAAAAACATCCACTGGAAAAAAGATAGCCTCTTCAACAAATGGTGCTGGCAAAACTGGCCAACCTAAGCAAAAGAAAGAGAATCAACCCAAATTACTAAAATAAGAGATGAAAAAGGAGATATTACCACTGACAGAATGGGAGAAGATTTTTGCAAGCTACTCTTGATAGAGGACTAATATCTAGAATATACAGAGAACTTTAAAAAAATCATCACTAAAATATAAATAACCCAATAAAAAAGTGGGCAAGTAAACAAAATAGACACTTCACAGAAGAAGAAATACAAATGGCCAATAAATATATGAAAAATGTTCAACATCATTAGCAATCAGAGAGATGCAAATCATAACTACCCTGAGATTTCACCCAACCCCAATTAGAATGGCAATCATTAAAAACACAAACAACAACAAATGCTGGTGAGGATGCAGAGAAGTAGGAACCCTACTACACTGTTGGTGGGATTGCAAATTAGTGCAACTACTTTGGAAAACAGTGTGGAGGATCCCCAGAAGAATGGGAATGAACCTACCATTTTACCCAGCAATACCACTTCTAGGCATCTACCCAAAAGGACTGAAACCAAACTACCAGACTGATGCATCTGTATCTATGTTTATACCTGCACAATTCACAAATGCCAAACTTTGGAACCAGCCAAGGTGTCCATCAACAGATGAATGGATTACAAGACTGTGGGATATGTACAAAATAGAATTTTACGCAGCCATAAAGGAGAATAAAATTACATCATTTGCAGGGAAATGGAGGGAACTGGAGAACATTATCCTAAGTGACATTAGTCAGTCACAAAGAGTGAGAAGTCAGATGTTCTCCCTAATATGTGGAAGCTAGGGAGAATGGGACTTAGAAGGGACTCCAGACAAAGAAGGAGACAACATTAGATGAGCAAAGAAGGGGACCTAACTGAGGGAGGTGGGAGGGGGGAGAGGGGAGGGGGGAGGGAATAGGGTGGGATTTGAGGGAGGGCTAAATGAGCAATGTGTGCATGCATGCTTCTGCTACCCTGACACTTATCAAAATGTATAATTACAATGCACCAATAAATGAATATATTAAAAAAAGAATTAAGTGATGAGATAGTAAAGTACAACAGTAGGGGATGGATTTCGGAAAGCAATCTAGAACAGAGATTTAACAAAATAACTGTTGAATAAATAAATAAATAAATGTAGGAGTTAAATGATGCTTAAAAGAGAAACAAGCTGAAGAATTGGGACAAAAGACCTTGATTACACTAATGCAAGAAAGACTAGCATTCTAAGGGATGAAATAGCAGGAGTAAGGCTCTAGAAGGGAAAGAAGTGGTGTGTTGGGGGCTGGGCAGGAAAGACAGTCTAGTATTGAAAGGGGAAGATCCCAGTCTGATGAAGTCCTGAATGGTTTGCTGAGGATGGCAACTGTCATAGATCCAGTAACTGACTCTAGTCTTGCCTATGATTGTGACTCCCATTGAAATAGAGTTTTTAACTCCTGGGGACTTAAAGTAAATCTGATAGTTTGTGACCTAACTAAAGAATAAAAATACTTACTTTCATTCATCTCTAACTAGAATTCAACATTCTCTTCCACATTGTAAATGTGAGCAACAAATCACAACAGTATTAGCAGTTTTTGTGACTTTGCCATAAATAGAAATCACAGATATTCTCATATCACATCACAATTTTTTCAGATATTTACAAATATCATTTGCATATATCACTACTTCAGTAGTCATTAAACCTAATTCTAGGTCTTATTTAATGCGTTAATAGAGAAACAAACTGTTTCCATACCAAAAATTTATTTCTTAGTATACTGACCACTGTATTTAAATATAGTTGAATCATTCATAATTCCATAAAATTTATATTCTGAATAAAAAAAAAACCCTACCCTGCTAAGGAGTCCATAGGTCTCTCTAGATTGCTAAACGGCATTATGAAACAAAATATGCTAAGAACATTTGTCTACGTTAGAGCTGGGATTTGGTTTTCACATCACCCACCCATTTTCTCTATCAAACTAGTTCTCCAACAGTCTCCAGGTACATCTATTAGTTCTCTCTATGACTCTTATGTAACTAATATCTAGGATAGTTTCTATTACTGCACATGTGGATAACATTTTTAAAATTATGTACCCTTAACTTATTGTTTGAATTACTCTCCCCTTTGCCCATTTCTATTCCATTAAAGTGAACTCTATCTCAGCACATGCCTGAAGAGGAAGGGGATTATTTCTAGAGGGAAGGGAAGATTCAGAATGTCTTAAATCTGGAAGCAGAGATCTTCACATGTGGATGAGAGTTGCCCAAAGGAAAGGAAGGAAATGGAGGAGGAAAGACAGCTGCAGATATAGAAAGAAAAACCAGCGCAGTAGACGGAAACCAGAATCCAGCACCAGGAAGACACAGGAGTAGGCCACAGTTTGTCCAAAGGCTGACATCAGGGAAGTCCAGCAAGAAGTGAAAACGTTTGCTGAAATGTAACTTGGAGAAGATGGCAGCAGGCATTCTATGATCTGGCAGAAGGGAAGAGATGTCATGGCTTGGAGATTTGATTCGCATTAAACAAAGTCTTGGCAGACATTGTATAGTATTCATGTGGGGTGGTGATGGTGTGTTGGTGGAGGGTAATGGAAAGAAAATAACAGAGTTCAGTCTTACAGCAAATGACTATAAGCAAGTTAGTTAAGGACATGGTAAAAAGGGTAAAATTTGGAAACTTTATCCCAAGTATAAAGCATCACCCTAATTCTTATACCTGGGCCTAATGTGAGCATGAGAGAAACAAGACTGACATAAAATCTTATTATTTTATCAGATTATCATAAATAATTGAGTAGAGGGTGGTTTACAAATTCCATAGTGAGAATTAAGTCAGCTAACGACCTGGCTTATGTTAATGGAAATGTAGACATATGAAGACAGGGAACCTAGAAGTCAGTATCAACTTGTCAGCTACCTAAATCTGATTCACTCTCTGAGAGAAATCTACTCTCTATGACACTAGGCTCCCAATGCATGAAGCAAAATGTGTTATGAAATCAGATCTCCTTGGATCACAAAGAAAATTACAAGGCAACAGTGATAGAAGAAGAGAAAAAGAAATAATCAAGAGAGAAAATAATTGGGTAGCCCAAGGTGAAATATGTGACAGAGCCAAATGACCTTCATTATTTCTCAACTGGAAAATTTTGACAATGTCTTAAATTGCCTCCCCATTTTAAATGCTTCACTATTTAAATTTATAATGTTAATCACTTCTAGGTGACAGACTAAAACTCTCCACATGCACACTCTTAGTCACTTTAGCCTTGTGCTAAAATATACAAACAAAGCCGGGCGTGGTGGCGCACGCTTGTAATCCCAGTACTTTGGGAGGCGGAGACCGGAGGATCTGGGTTCGCGGCCAGCCTCAGCTCTCTCTCTCTCTCTCTCTCTCTCTCTCTCTCTCTCTTCCTAGTGAGGCCCTCCGCGACTTCGTGAGACCTGGTTTCAAAATAAAGTATAAAAAATAGGACCAGGGGCGTAGCGCGGAGGTAGAACGCCCCTGCGTTCAATCCCCGGTACCGCAAAAAAATATAAAATAAAATATACAAACAACTTCTCATTGCCTAACTAGCTGCTTTTCTTTGCAACCAAATTTCTGTACAGTAGAAGCAAGTCTGAATCCAGGCCAGTGCTTATTATTTAGTATTTCTTATTTTTACCCTTTTCATTATTTTATTAATGCATTGCCATTATACAGCATAATGAAATTCAATGTAGTGGAAGCATACATGCACATAGCTCTCGGTGTGTTTTCCTCTACATCCCACCCGGCCCCCCACTCCTCGTTCCTCATATATGTTAGCGAAATTGGTAATAATACCTTCACATATTGACATAGTATTATTGGAACTATTTCCTTCCTCAATCCTCCCTCTTCCCCTCTTTAACTCCCTCCCCCAGACCCCGTCTCCAGATCTCTCTGCACATTATTTAAAGCCCCTATGTTTCCTATTTTCTCTCTAGCTTCCACATGAGAGAAAACATACAACCCGGGGCCTTCTGAGACTGGCTGATCTCACTTAGCATAGTATATTCTAGTTCCATCCATTTTCCTGCAAATGACATAATTTTGTAATTTATGGCCAAGTAGAATTCCATTGTGTGTAGTATTTCTTATTTTTTAACTTTAATATTTTTTTTTGCGGTACCAGGGATTGAACCCAGGGGCATTCTACCTCCTAGCTACACTCCCGGCCCTATTTTTTATTCTTTATTTTGAAACCGGGTCTCACAAAGTTGCGGAGGGCCTCACTAAGTAGCTGAGGCTGGCCGCGAACCCGGATCCTCCGGTCTCAGCCTCCCAAGTACTGGGATTACAAGCGTGCGCCACCACGCCTGGCTTAATTTTAATATTTATAGTAATTAGCTAAAATATATAATACTGTAGCACTTTTGTTTTGTTTTGTTTTGTTTTGTTTTGTTTTGTTTGCAGTACTGGGGATTGAACCCAGGGGCATTCTACCTCCAGGCTACACCCTGAGCCCTATTTTTTTATTCTTTATTTTGAAATAGGGTTTCACTAAGTTGCAGAGGGCCTCACTAAGTAGCTGAGGCTGGTGGCAAACGGGAATCCTCCGGTATCTGCCTCCCAAAGTACTGGGATTACAAGCGTGCGCCACCATGCCTGGTGGTTTCTTACTTACATTCTTTCCTAGGGGAATAATGATAGGCAGCACTTTGTTTTTAATGAGCCTTTTTTTTTTTGTCTGACAAGTTGGCCCTTCTTTGAAGAGTTGCTTTACTCCACTTCTGTGTGATTCTGATGGTCGACCAATCTGAAGACCATGCTTTTGACAACAGGGGTGCCATCTGGCCCAAGTGAGACCAACCAAAGCCCCTTTCCCAGAAGGCATGTCTCAAGATTGCAAGGACACAGAGACCAAATTTATTGGAACTGTGATGCTTAGATGCTCAGAGTACTTGTATGTTTTATCCCAGTCTTCTACCTTTCCTGGGGTCCTCTACTCAATCCCTTGAGCCATCTAATATACTTTCAAGAAAATCCTTTACACACACACACACACACACACACACACACACACACACACACTTTGCTTACAATGAAAGGATACTGTTGTAGGAATGACTATGAAAGAGCAGGAAGCAGATTCCCAGGGATTAATGAAGAACGTGGAATTAGTTATTGAGATAAAATGTCATAAAAAGAAATGAGATTGACATTACTATTCTAAGATGGAAGATTAAGACTCCATGATAGATGGTGAAGAGTTGATAGATAAGAATATTGATGGGGCCTACTGGGATACTAAGAATGAAATTCTCAAGAAGTAGTGGTTGTTGCAATAGATGCATAAATTAAACTGAGGGAATGATGAGCTCAATGCTGCAGTCTTCACCTTGAGGCATAGACTGAAATGCAGAGCTTTCCTCTCACCATGCCCTAAGCATTTACTTTGACTAGTTGTCATATCATAGAGGTTCATGAAAACCAAATTCAGAGATGGATCCTGCAGCTCGCTAAATTAGATGAGGTCAATTGAGAACTCTTCCACTTACCTTACATAATTCTTGAAAAAATAATGGGATATGAGCTATTTATGTTTTATGAGGATTTGAAAAACCTAAAGACACCCGAGCCACCAAACTTCCTGCCACCATTCCTACCTTGCCTCCCTGGCCTGAGGAAGCAATCTCTCATACAAGAAGAATAAGTACCCATGCTCCATTGGGGCTGACCTCATTTCCCATTACTTTTATTGATCTCTTACACCCTCCTTACCTTATTTCAGCCACAGGCTCTCTGCTATTCCTGGAATTTGCTAGAAACTTTCATCTAAGAGCTTTTGCACTCACTGCCCTTTCTCCCTCTGTAATGATCTTCCCCCATATAATCACATGATTGGCTCATCTTCTCCACACTTGTTCACTTCCAAATCATCTCTTGGAGGCCTTCTCTGGCCATTGTCCTTGAAATTTCAACCCCTGCCCAACACTATATATTGTTCCTGGTTGCTTAATTTTTCTCTGTTGTACTTAAAACTACCTTTTATGTATGCATGTGTGTATGTATATATACATACATAATATATATATATATACATACATTATATATATATATATATATATATATATATATATATATATTATGTACTTTGCAGTTAAACTTGGCCCCAATAAATTATGCCTCCTGGATTAGCTTTCTTGTGTAGTCAACCTCTCTAAAATAAATCTGGGTCCGCTTGTAACTCATTTCAAACATTTGGGAGTGGTGGAATTCATGTGGGAAGAGTTCCTGAATGAAGCCTTAAGAAGGTCGGGTGGCTTTCAACTTTATGCCTTGGAGAGTTCTGTGGTACCATGTGAAAGGGCTGCTTATCCTCATGGATAGAACATGAAGAAAAAGACACTGCCCTATGGTCCAAGTGAAGCTGTAATACTATCTGAACACATAAACCTAGCCTTCCACTGTCACACAGGAATCCAGTGTTCAGCTATTTCCACTAAGAAGTCAGACACGTGAGTGAGCCATGCTGGACATACAAGTTCCTCAAGCTACCATCTCTTGGAGCAAAAGAACCACCTAGGCGAGTCTGGTCAAACCACTGGGAGAATCATGAGATAATAAAGTGACTGTCACCTGGCATGGTGGGACACACCTGTAATCCCAGTTGGGAGGCTGAGACAGGGGACTTGCAGGTTCAAGGCCTGCCTTAGCAACTTAGTGAGGTCCCTCAGCAACTTAGCAAGACGCTACTTCAAAATAAAAAATAAAATAGGGCTAGAGGTGTAGCTTGAAGGTAGAATGACTGGGTTCAATCTCTGGTACTAAAAAATAAAAAATAAAGTGACTGCCATTTTAAGTCATTAGTCGGTGTTTTTGTGCAGCAGTAGATAACCACAGCAAGAATGTCAATTCCATGAAAACAAGGATTGTTGTCCGTTTTGTTCTTCGCTGCATTTACAGCACTTATAACAGTGCTGAATACTTAACAAATATGTTGACTAAATGAGTGCACAAATTAATTAATGAATTTAAACTAGGAGTAGCCTATAGGGCGAAATGCATAATCAGTATTTAGAAGAGGAAATATACCCAAAGAGATTTTTAGTAATTAATCTATATAATTAACATCAAATGGTATTTGTTCTAAGAAACTTCAGAGGTGCTCTTCCTAAGAGAATGAAATCTTATTTTGGATATGGTTAAATTTCTTAATAAGAATGCATTTACAAGAATGTCTGAATTCAATTTTCCAGCTCTGGTTAATTTTCCTCACTTAATGAATATAAAACTTAACCAAATAGTGCCCAAAGCCAGATATCTTCTCACTTAATATTCAGAGAAGGAACTCAAAGATTTTGGAAATGTTAGATTACATCAAAGATACACATCTTGCCCTCTCTCCTTTTGACTACTCCTCAGAATGAACTTCTAATATCTCTTCCTTTATCCTTGCTATGAGACAATAGATTGGGAATTCTCTAAATATATTGGTAAGAATTTCAATTATTGGCTATTCTCTCTTGATCTAGATAGAACACTGGAAATTTAGAGAGCTAGAAATTCAACTGAGGCTGAAATTACAACAGGCTCCTTTATCTTTGCAGGAAGGAGAGAAACTCCACTACTCAAGCCCACTGGAGGGGAGTTAATCATTGAGTCATGTGGGCTCGATGATTCTAAAAACAGACCACATGATGTAAGTTTTCTTTCACTTGGAAAAGATAGTACTTGACTCTCATCATGCCACACAGAAAACTTCAATGTTTTAACTGTGTCACAATCTAATTCATTAGGAATTCAATCTCTGACATACCTACCTGTATTATAAAGGTCTACAACATTTATAACTACATGCTAATATGACTTAACAGTTGGAAACAGTACATACAGTCCTAGATATATCGGTAAGACCTATATGCAAAGATTGGACAATAAATTGTGTAAATAAAAATAAACTTGTGACAAAAGAAGATAGCCTGACAATAGTCAGCAGAACCTCTTATCCATCTGATATGCAAAAAGAGATCTATGGTATTTTTCTCTTCAGGGCAAACATTATGATTCCTTTAAAGATCTTTAAAATTTCTTCCCCTGGATGAATACTGAAATCTCTTTATAAATTCTAAATGTCCACTGGTATCCTCTCTCTCATATATGCATTACTGGTGTCCTTTCAAAGAGCAGTTTTAAAGTATGCTAATTTATGATTATAAGATGCAAATTTCTTCCCCCTGGTGTGTACCATTATGAAGAGTTTAAACAAGAAGCAATTTACAAAGTTATGAATAGGGGGGTCCAGAAACCATAAAGGGTAATACAGTATCCAGAGGTACTTTTCCTGTGCATAAGCAGTTTAATGAGAGAGAAGGAAGGAAGGAAGGAAGAAAGGAAGGAAGGAAGGGGAAGGGAAGGGAGAAAGAGAGAGAGACAGGTACCAAGGTTCCTGACAGGTGCCAAGAACTTAATCAAGATGTGTAGCTAATACAACCCCATAGGGCGAATGGCAGGGGAATAAATACTATAGCCTCACTAACTCCCTTCCCTACCTCTTTCTTTCTGATACTCCCAGTTAGAAGTAGAAGGTCAGAGCCGGGCATGGTGGCGCACACTTGTAATCCCAGTACTTTGGGAGGCGGAGACCGGAGGATCCGGGTTCGCGGCCAGCCTCAGCTCGCTCTCTCTCTCTCTCTCCTTAGCGAGGCCCTCCGCAACTTTGTGAGACCCGGTTTCAAAATAAAG
>PVJS01026982.1:0-26589 GCA_004027185.1 Glis glis | reverse complement strand
TGCCCAGGTTGCACAGGGACTTCTGCAGTGGCGCTCAGGAACGCCAGGGTCTGGTACCTGGCGCAGGGGTCGCCCAGGTGACGCAGGTGCAGCCCAGGTGGTGCAGGGGTGCTGGGGTTGCGCACTTGGACGACGAGGTCTCATTCCAGGTGCAGAGGCCACCAAAGGGCTCAGGGGTTGCTGGGGTGGCGCGCGGGGATGCCTAGGACTGGAACTTGGCGCAGGGGCCGCCCAGGAGGTGCAGGGGCTGTTGGGGTTGCACACGTGGATGCCGAGATCTGGTACATGGTGCAGGGGCCGCCCAGGTGTCACAGAGGCTGCCGGGGATGCGCGCGGTCACGCTGCGGTCTGCTACCTAGCACAGAGGTCCCGTGTTGTCCGATGGACTTTCGGGGTTGCACTCGGGACACTAGGATGTGGTACATGGTGCAGGGGCCGCCCAGGTGGGGCAGGAACTGCCGGGGTTGCGCGCAATGACGCCAGGGCCTGGTACCTGGCGCATGGGTCCCCCAGTGGCGCAAGGACTTCCGCGGTTGCACGCGGGGACGGTGGGGTCTGATACCTGGTGAAAGGGCAGTACAGTTGGCAGGGGCTGCCGGGGTGGTGTGCCGAGACGCCGGGATCTGGTACGTGGCGCAGGTGTCGCCCAAGGAGCGCAGGGGCTGCTGAGGTTTCGTGCGGTAACACTGAGGTCTTGGACCTGGCGCAGGGGCCGCCCCGGGGACGCAGGTGCAGCCCAGGTGGCGCAGGGGAGCTGGGGTTGCGTACTTGGACGCCGTGGTCTCATACCGGGTGCTGTAGCCACCAAGGAGGCTCAGGGGCTACCGGGGTTGCGCGCGGGGACGCCGGGGTCAGGTCCCTGGCGCTGGGTTCGGCCAGGTGGCACAGGAAATGCCGGGGTTGCATGCGAGGACGCCGCGGTCAGGTAGCTGGTGCAGGGGTTGCCCAAGGAGCACAGTGGCTGCCGGGTTTGCGTGCGGTACCACCGGGGTCTTGTACCTGACGCAGGGGCTGCCCAGGGACGCAGGGGCCGCCCAGGTGGCACAGGGGCTGACAGGTTTGCACGCGGGGATGCCGGGGTCTGGTACCTGGCACAGTTGCTGCCCAGGAGATTCAGGTGCAGCCCAGGAGGCGCAGGGGGCCCAGGGATGCACACTTGGAGGCCGGGGTCTCGTACTGGGTGAAGAGGTCGTGCAGGTGGCTCAGGGGCTGGTGGGGTGGCGCGCATGGACGCTGGGGTCTGGTACATGGTGAAGGAGCCGCCCGGGTTGTGCAGGGGCCGCCCATGTGATGCAGAGTCCGCCCAGGTGGCACAGGGGTTGCCGGGGTGGCACGAGGAGACGCCAAATCTGGTACCTTGCGAAGGGGCCCCCCAGAGGGCTCAAGGACATTCGGGTTTGCACGCGGGTACGCCGGGGTTTGGTACATCGTTCAGGGGCGGCCCAGGTGGCACAGGGATTGCCGGGGTTGCGCCCGGGGACGCCGAGTTCATGTACCTGAAGCAGAGTTGTCTAGGTGGCACAAGGACTTCCGGGGTTAAACGTGGGGATGCCGGTTTAGGTACCTGGTGCAGAGGCCCCCCGGGTTGCGCAAGGACTTCCGAGGTTGCACGCGGGGACGCCGGGGTCTAGTCCATGATGCAGGGGTGGCCCAGGTGGTGCAGGAAATGCCATTGTTGTGTGAGAGGATGCCGGGGTCTGGTACCTAGCGCAGGGTACCCCAGGTGGCGCAAGAACTTCCAGAGTCGCACGCGAGGGCGCTGTGGTCTCGTACTTGGTGCATGGGCTGCCCAGGTGATGCAGGTGCAGCCCAGGTGGCGCAGGGGTGCCGGGGATGCGCACTTGGACGCCGGAGTCTCGTACCGGGTGCAGAGGATGACGAGGTGGCTCAGGGGCTCCTGGGGTGGCGCGCGGGGATACCGGGGTCTGGTACCTGGTGCAGGCGTCGCCTAAAATGCGCCGGGATGCTGGGGTTGTGCTCGGTAAAACCGGGGTCTTGTACATGGCGCAGAGATCGTCGAGAGGACGCAGGTTACGCCCAGGTGGCCCATGGGCTGCTGGGTTTGCGCGCGATGAAGCTGGGGTCTGGTACCTGGCGCAGGGGCCGCCTAGGGGGTGCAGGAACTGCCGGGGTTGCACGCGGGGATGGCGGGGTCTGGTACCTGGCGCAGGGGCCGCCCAGTTGACACAGGTGCAGCCTAGGTGGCACAGGGGGGACGGGGTTGCGCACTTGGATGCCAGGGTCTCGTACCGGGTGCTGAGGTCGCCCAGATGACTCAGGGCCTCTGGAGTGGCCCGGATGGACGCCCGGGTCAGGTACATGGTGCACGAGCAACCCAGGTGGCAGAGGGGCCGCCCATGTGATGCAGAGGCTGCCCAGGTGGCACAGGGACTTCTGGGATGGCACGCGGGGACGTCGGGGTTGGGTACCTAGCACATGGGCCATGCATATGACTCAAGGACCTTCCGGGTTGCACGCAGGGACGCTGGGGTGTGGTACATGGTGCATGGGCTGCCCAGGTGGTACAGGGGCTGCCAGAGTTGTGGACGGTGACGCTGGTTTCAGGTACATATTTCAGGGGCCATCCAGGTTTCGCATAGCCTGCCGTCTTTTTGCGCGGGAACTCCGGGGTCAGGTACCTGGCACAGGGGTCACCCAGGTGGTGCAGGAACTGCCATTGTTGTGCATTAGGACGCCGGGGTCTCATACCAAGCTCAAGGGCCCCAGGTGGCGTAACGACTTCCGGGGTTGCGTACAGGATGCCGGGGTCGGGTACCTGGTGTAGGGGCTGCCCATGTGGCGCAGGGACTGCCGGGGTGGTGCGTGGTAACACCGGCGTCTGGTACCTGGCATCAGACCCTCTCAGGTGACACAGATGCAGCCCAGGTTGCGCAAGGGCTGCAGGGTTTGCGCGCGTTAACACCAGGATCTTGTACCTGGCGCAGGGGCCGCCCAGGGGAAGCAGGGGACGCCCAGGTGGCACAGGGGCTGTTGGATTTGCGCAAGATGATGCCGGAGTCGGGTACCTGGTGCAGGGGCTGACCAGGTGTCGCAGAAACTGCTGGGGTTACGCGCGAGGTCGCCGGGGTCAGGTACCTGGTGCAGGGGTCCCCAAGGTGGCGCAAGGATTTCTGGGTTTCTGATGCAGGGGCCGCCCAAGGAGCGCTGGGGCTGCCGTGGTTTTGCGCGGTAACAAAGGTGTCTTGGACCTGTCGCAGGGGCTGCCAAGGTGACGCAGGGGATGCCCTGGTGTCACAGGGACTGCCGGATTTGCGCGTGGGGATGCCGGGGTCTGGTACCTGGCTCAGGGGCCGCCCAATTGACGCAGGCCCCCCCCAGGTGACGCAGGGGCCGCCAAGGTTTCGCAGAGGCTGCCGGGGTTGCACACGGTGACGCCGGGGTCTGGCACCTAACACAGGGGCCCCCCAGGTGGCTCAAGGTCTATCGGGGTTGCACGCGGGGACGCTGGGGTGTGGTACATGGTGCAGGGACCGCCCAGGTGGAGCAGGGGCTGCCGGGGTTGTGCGCAGGGAACCCGGGGTCAAGTCCCTGGCGCAGGGGTCTCCCAGGTGGTGCAGGGCCTTCTGGGGTGGCTCGCGGTGATGCCGGAGTCTGGTACCTAGCACAGGGCCCCCCAGGTGGCTCAAGAACTTTTGGGGTTGCACATGGGGATGCCGGGGTCTGGTATCTGATGCAGGGGCCGCCCAGGTGTCGCATAGCCTGCCGGGGTTGCGCGCGGGGACTCCGGAGTCAGGTACCTGGCGCAGGCGTCGCCGAGGTGGCGCAGGAACTGCCATTGTTGTTCGCGAGGATGTCGGGGTCTGGTACCTAGCGCAGGGGACCCCAGGTGGCGCAAGGACTTAAGGGGTGTGCGCGAGGACGCCGTGGTCTGGTACCTGGCACAGGGACCGACCTGGTGGCGCAGAGACTGCCGGAGTGGCCGTGGGGACGGTGGGTCTGCTACCTGGTGAAGGGGCAGCCCAGTTGGCAGGGGCTGCCGGGGTCGCACAGGGACGCAGGCGTCTGATACCTGGTGCAGGGGACGCCCAGGTGGTGCAGTGGCCGCCCATGTGATGCAGGGACCGTCCAGGTGGCACAGGGGTGGCTGCATTTGCTCTCAGGCATCTCGGGGTCTGGTACTTGGCACCGGAGGCGCCCAGGTGGCAAGGGGCTGCCGGGGTTGCTTACGTTGACGCTGGGGTCTAGTAACTGGCGCAGGGGTCGCCCAGGGAGCACAGGGCCTGCCGGAGTATCTCGCGGTAACGCCGGCATCTGGTACCTGGCGCAGGGGCCGCCCAGGTGACGCAGGTGCAGCCCAGGTGGCTCATGGGTGCCTGGGTTGCGCACGTTGACGCCGGGGTCTCATACCGAGTGCAGAGGCCGCCATGGCGGCTCAGGGATGCTGGAGTGCCGCGCATGGACGCCGAGGTCTAGCGCATTGGCGCCCAGGTTGCAGAGGCTGCCAGGGTGTTTCGCGGTGACGCCGGAGTCTGGTACCTAGCACAGGGGCCCCCCTTGGGGCTCAAAGACTTTAGGGGTTGCACGTGGGGACGACGGGGTCTGGTACATGGTTCAGGGGCCACCCAGTGGCGCAGGGCGTGCTGGGGTTGCACGCGGGGACGCCGGAGTCAAGTACCTGGCGCACGGTAGGCCAGGTGGCGCGGGAACTGCCAGGGTTGAGCGCGAGGATGCCGGGGTATGGTGCTTGGTGCAGTGGCCGCCCAGGAGGCACAGGGGCACCGTGACACCGGGGTTTGGTACCTACCACAGGGGCCCCCCAGGTGGCTCAAGGACGCCGGGGTTTGGCGCAGGGGCCAAGCATGTGGCTCAAGGATTTTCGGTGTTGCTAGCGGGGACGATGGGGTGTGGTACATGGTGCAGGGGCGGCCCAGGTGGCACAGGGGCTGCCGGGGTTGCTCGCTGGGACGCCGGGGTCAGGTACCTGGCGAAGGGGACCCCAGGTGGTGCAGTGACATCCGGGGTTGCGTGCGAGGACACTGGGGACTGGTATCTGGCACAGGCGTAGCCCAAGGAGTGCAAGGGCTGCCGGGGTTGCGCATGGTAACACCGGGGTGCTGTACCTGTCTAAGGGGTTGCCCAGGGGACGCAGGGGACGCCTAGGTGGCACAGGGACTGCCGGATTTGCGCGCAATGATGCCGGAGTCAGGTCCCTGGTGCAGGGGTCGCCCAGATGGCACAGGGGCTGCCGGGTTTGCACGCGATGATGCCAGGGATGGTACCTGGCGCAGAGGCCTCCCAGTTGGCGCAGGGCCTGCCGGGATTGCACGCGGTGACGCCGGGGTCTAATACCTGGCCCAGGGGCCACCCAGGTGGTGAATGATCCGCCCTTCTGATGCAGGGGCCGCCCAGGTGGTGCAGTGGCTGCTGCGGTTCTGGGGAGTTATGCCGGGGTCTGGTTCTTGGCACAGGGGGCGCCCAGGTGGCAATGGGCTGCCGGAGTGGCACACGGTAACGCCGGCATCTGGTACTTGACGCAGGGGCCGCCCAGGTGATGCAGGTGCAGCCCAGGTGGCTAAGGGGTGCCAGGTTTGCGCACTTGGACGCCGGGGTCTCGTACATAGCACAGGGGCCGCCCAGGTGTCGCAAGGGATGCCTAGGTTTTGCAGAGGCTGCTGGGTTGTGCGCGGTGACGCCGGGGTCTGGTACCTAGCACAGGGGCCCCCCAGGTGGCTCAAGGACTATCAAGGTAGTACGCGGGGACGTTGGGGTGTGGTACATGGTGTAGGGGTCACCCAGGCGGCACAGAAACTGCCGGGGTTGCGCGCAAGGACGCCGGGTGTGGTAAATGTCGCAGTGGTAGCCCAAAGAGTGCAGGGGCTGCCTAGCTTGCAGAGGTAACACCGGGGTCTTGTACCTCGCACAGGGGTCTCCCAGGGGACGCAGGGGACACCCAGGTGGTACAGGGGCTGCCGGGTTTGGGAGCGGGGATACCGGGGTCTGGTACCTGGTGCAGTGGCCGCTCAGGTATCGCAGGTACAGCCCAGGTGGCGCAGGGGGTACGGGGTTGCACGCTTGGACGCCAGGGTCTTATACCGCGTGCAGAGGCCACCCAGGTGGCTCAGGGCCTGCTGGGGTTGCGCGCGTGGATGCCGGGGTCAGGTACCTGGCGCAGGGATCACCCAGGTGGCGCAGGAACTGCCAGTGTTGTGCGCGAGGACGCTGGCATCCGGTACCTAGTGCAAGGGACTCCAGGCAGCGCAAGGACTTCCGGGGTTGCACGCAAGGAAGCTGGGTTCTGGTACCTGGGGCAGGGGCCGCCCAGGTGGCGGAGAGACTGCCGGGGTGTCACGTGGTATCGCCGTCGTCTGGTACCTGGCGCTGGTGGCCGCCCAGGTGAAGCAGGTGCAGCCCAGGTGGCGCTGGGTTGCTGGGGTGGCTGGCGGTGGGCCGGGGTCTGGAACCTAGCACCGGGGCCCCACAGGTGGCTCAAGGAATTTCGGGTTGCAAGCGAGGACGCCGGGGTCTGGTAAATGACGCAGGGAAAACCAAGGTGTTGCATAGCCTGCCAGGGTTATGCGCGGGGACGATGGGTCAGGTCCTTTGCGCAGGCGTCACCGAGGTGGCGCAGGAACTGCCATTGTTGTGCGCGAACGCTGGGGTCTGGTACCTAGCGCAGGGTACCCCAGGTTGCACTAGGACTTATGGGGTTGTGTGCAAGGACGCCGTGGTCTGCTACATCACAAAGGGGTCAACCCAGGTGGCTCAAGGACTTTTGGGGTTGCACGCTGGGATGCCGGGGTCTTGTATCTGCCACAGGGGCCGACCAGGTGGCGCAGGAACTGCCGGGATTGCACGCGTTGAAGCAGGGGTCTGATACCTGGTGCAGGGGCTGCCCAGTTGGTGTAGGGGCCGCCCATGTGATGGGCGGCCCACGTGAGGCAGGGGCCACACAGGTGTTGCAGAGGCTACTGGGGTTGCGTGTGGGGACGCCGAGGCCTGGTACCTGGCGCAGGGGACCCCAGTAGGTGCAAGGATTTTCAGGGTTGCGCAAGGGGATGCCGAGGGCTGGTGTCTGGCACATGGGCTGCCCAGGTGTCGCATAGACTTCTGGGGTTGTGTGCGGGGACGGCGGGGTCTGGTTCCTGGCGCAGGGGCCGCCCAGGTTATGCAGGTGCAGCCCAGTGGCGCAGGGGGGCCGGGGTTGCACACTTGGACGCCGGGGTCTCGTACCGGGTGCAGAGGCCGACGAGATGGATCAGGACCTCTGGAGTGGCGCGCGTGGATGCCGGGGTCAGGTCATGGTGCAGGAGCCGCCCAGGTGGCACAGAAAAAGCCCAGGTGATGCAGAGGCCGCCCAGCTAGCACAGGTACTTCTGGGATGGCACGCGGGGATGCCGGGGTCTGGTACTTGGCGCAGGGGCCGCCAAGGAGGCATAGGGGCTGCCGGCATTGCACACGTGGACGCCGGGGTTGTGTACATGGCCCAGAGGAATCCCAGGTGTTGCAGGAGCCACCCAAGTGTCGCAGAGGCTGCCGGGGTTGCGCGCGGTGACGCCGGGGTCTGGTACTTAGCACAGGGGCCACACATGTGGCTCAAGGACGTTCGGGGTTTTACGCGGGGATGCTGTGGTGTGGTACATGGTGTAGGGGCCGCCCAGGTGGCACAGGGGCTGCCGGGGTTGCACGTGGCAACGCTGGGATCAGGTACCTGGGGCAGGGGACCCCTGGTGGTGCAGTGACAGCCGGGTTTGCGCCCGTGAGCGCCGGGGTCTGGTACCTGGCTCAGGCGTTGCCCAAGGAGGGCAGGGGCTGCTGGGGTTGCGCGGGGTAACACCAGGGTCTTGTACCTCTCGCCCAGGGGATGCAGGGGAAGCCCAGGTGGAACAGGGGCTGCCTGGTTGGGTGGCAAGCGGGGACACCGGGGACTGAATCCCTAGCGCAGAAGCCGCCTGGGTCGCGCAGGGACTGACGGGGTTGCACGCGTGGACGCCGGGGTCTGGTACTGGCGCAGGATCCGCCCAGGTGGCACAGGGCCTGCCGGGGTTTTTCGCGGTGAAGCTGGGGTCTCTTACCTAGCACAGGGCCCCCCGGGTGTCTCAAGGTCTTTCGGGTTTGCTCTTGGGGACGCCGGGGTCAGGTACCTGGCCAGGGGTGGCCCAGGTGTTGCAGGAACTGCCGTGGTTTGCACGATGACGCCGGGATCTGGTACCATGCCCAGGGGCCCCCAGGTGGCGCAAGGAATTCCGGGGTTGCATGCGAGGACACCGGGATCTGCTACCTGGCGTAGGGATCGCCCAGGTGGTGCAGTGACTGATGTGGTGGTGTGAGGGGACGGCGGGGTCTGGTACCTGGCGAAGGGGCAGCCCAGATGGCAGGTGCTGCCGGGGTTGCACATGGGAACGCCGGGACTGGTACCAGGCGCAGGGGTCACCCCAAGGAGCATAGGGGCTGCCGTGGTTGTGTGTGGTAACACCGGGGTCTTGTACCTGGCGCAGGGGCCACCCAGATGGCACAGGAACTGCCGGGGTTGCACGCGGTGGCGCCTGGGTCTGATACCTGGCGCAGGGGCCGCCCAGATGGTGCAAGGGCCACCCAAGTGATGCAGGGACCGCCCAGGTGGTGCAGGGGCTGCTGCGGCTGCACGTAGGCATGCCGGGGACTGGTACTTGGCACCGGGGGCCCCCAGGTAGCGAGGGGCTGCCGGGGTTGCGTACATTGATGCTGGGGCCTGGCAATTGGCGCAGGGGTCGCCAAGGGAGCGCATGGACTGCCGGGGTGGCACGCGGTAACGCCTGCATCTGGTACCTGGCGAAGGGGCCGACCCGGTGACACAGGTGCAGCCAGGTGGTGCAGGAGTGCCAGGGTTGCGCACTTTGATGCCGCGGTCTCGTACCGGGTGCAGAGGCCGCCAAGGTGGCTCAGGGGCTTCCGGGGTTGCGCGCAGGGACGCCGGGGTCTGGCACATGGTTAGGGGACGCCCAGTGGCTCAGGGGCTGCCAGTGTTGCGCCCAGGTGTCTCAAGGACTTTCGGGGTTGCACGCGGGGACGCCGCGATCAGGTACCTTGCGCAGGGGTCGAGCAGGTGGCATAGGAACTGCCATTGTTGTTAGCGAGGATTGCGGGGGTGCAGGGGCCGCCCATGTGATGCAGAGGCCGCCCAGGTTTCACAGGGACTTCTGGTGTGGCAAGCGGGGACGCCGGGGTGTGGTACTTGGCGCAGGTGTCGCTCAGGTGGCGCAGGGCCTGCCGGGATTGCACGCGGTGACGCCGGGGTCTAATACCTGGCCCAGGGTCTGCCCAGGTGGTGCAGGGGCCGCCCATGTGATTCAGGGGCCGCCCATGTGACACAGGGGCTGCTGCGGTTGCGCGCAGGCATGCCGGGATTGGTACTTGGCACAGGGGGCGCCCAGGTGTCGAGGGGCTGCCGAGGTTGCCTACGTGGACGCCGGGGTCTGGTACCTGGCGCATGGTTCGCCCAGGAGCGTAGGGACTGCCGGGGTGGCGCGTGGTAACGCCGCCGTCTGGTACCTGGCACAGGGGTCGCCCAGAAGCGCAGGGACTGCCGGGGTGGCGCTTGATAACGCCGGCGTATGGTACCTGGCGCAGGGGCCACCCAGGTTTCACAGGCGCCGCCCAGGTGTCTCAGAGGCTGCCGGGGTTGCGCGTGGGGACGCCGGGGTCGGCCAAGGAGCGCAGGAGCTGCCGGGGATGCGGCGGTCAAAACTGGGTCTTGTACCTGGCGCAGGGGCTGCCCAGGGGACGAAGGGGCCGCCCAGGTGGCCCAGGGACTGCAGTCGTGGCACGAAGAGACGCCGGGTCTGGTACATTTCGCAGGAGTCGCCCATTTGGTGCCGGGTCTGGTACCTAGCACAGGGTCCCCCCAGGTGCCTCAAGGACTTTCGGGGTTGCACACGGGGACTCTGGTGTGTGGTGCATGGTGCAGAGTTCGCCCAGGTGGCACAGGAACTGCAGGGGTTGCAGCGAGGATGCCGGGATCAGGTACCTGGCTCAGGGGTCCCCAAGGTGGCACAAGGACTTCCGGGGTGACTCAAGGTTACGCAGGGACGCTGGACTCTGGTACCTAGCACAGGGGCACCACAGGTGTCGCAGGGCCTGCCGGGGTGGCTCACGGTTACGCAGGGGTCTGGTACCTAGAACAGGAGCCCCCCAGGTGGCTCCAGGACTTTTGGGGTTGCATGCGGGGACGCAGGGGTCTGGTATCTGGTGCAGGGGCCGCCCAGTGTCGCATAGCCTGCCGGGGTTGCGCACGTGGACGCCGGGGTGTCGTACATGGCGCAGGGGCCGCCCAGGTGTCGCAGGGTCTTCTGGGGTGGCTCGCGGTGACGCCGGGGTCTGGTACCGAGCACAGGAGCCCACCACGGAGGTCAGGAACTTTCGGGGTTGCACACGGTGAAGCCGGGGGCTGATACCTGTTGCAGGGGCCGCCCAGGTGGTGCAGGGGCTGCCAGGGTTGTGCGGGGACACCGGGGTCAGGTACCAGGCACAGGGGCCGCCAAGGAGGCGCAGGTACTGTTGGGGTTGCACGCGGGGACTCCGGTTCTGGTATCTGGTGCAGGAGACGCCCTTCTGATGCAGGGGCCGCCCTGGTGGCCCAAGGGCTGCTGCGGTTGCGCGCTGTTATGCTGGGGTCTGATACTTGGCACCAGGGGCGCCCAGGTGGCTAGCGGGTGCAAGGGTTGCATACCTGGATGCCAGGGTCTGGCACCTGTCGCCGGGGTCGCCCAGGGAGCTAGGGACTGCCGGGGTGTTGCGCGGTAACGCCGGCGTCTGGTACTTGGCGCAAGGGCCCCCCTGGTGGTGCAAGGGTGCCGGGGTGGCGCACTTGGACTCCGGGGACTTTTATCAGGTGCAGAGGCTGCCAAGGTGGCTCAGGGGTTGCCCAGGTGGCACGGGGTTGCTGGGGTGGCGCGCGGGGACGCCAGGGTCTGGTACATGGCGCAGGGCCCACCCAGGACGTGCAGGAGCTGCCGGGGTTGCGCACGTGGTCTTCGGGGTCTCTACATCGCGCAAGGTCGCCCAGTTGTCGCATTGCTGGCCCAGGTGTAGCAGAGGCTGCTGGGGTTGCGCGCGGCGACGCCAGTGTCTGATACCTAGCACAGGGGCCACACATGTGGCTCTAGGACTTTTGGGGTTGCACGCGAGGATGCTGGGGTGTGGTAGGTGGTGCAGGTGTCGCCCAGGTGGTGCAGGCTCTTCAAGCGTTGCGCGCGGTGACGCGAGGGTCAGGTACCTGGCGCAGGGGACCCCAGGTGGTGCAGTGACAGCCGGGGTTGCGCGCGAAGACGCCGGGGTCTGGTGCCTGGCACAGGCGTCGCCCAAGGAGTGCAGGGGCTGCCGGGGTTGCGCGCGGTAACAAAGGGGTCTTGTACCTTTCGCAGGGGCCGCCCAGGGGACGCCCAGGTGGCACAGGGGCTGCCGGGTTTGCGCGCGATGATTCCAGGGTCCAGTACCTGTCTCAGGGGAGGCCTAGTTGGAGCCGTAAGTGCCGGGGTTGCACGCGGTGATGCCGGGGCCTGATACCTGGCAAAGGGGCCGACCAGGTGGTGCCTGTGCCGCCCATGTGATGCAGGGGCCGCCCAGGCAGCGCAGGGGCTGCTGCGGTTGCTCGCAGGCCTAGCACAGGAGCCCCCCAGGTGGCTCAAGGACTTTCGGGGGTGCAGTGGCCTCGCAGGAGATGCAGGGGCATCAGGGGTTGCGCATGTGGACGCCGGGGTCTCGTACATGGTGCAGGGCCGCCAAGGTGTCACAGGGGCTTCCAGCGTGGCTTGCGGTGACGCCGGGGCCTGGTACCTGGCGTGGGGGCCGTCCAGGTGATGCAGGCGCCGCCCAGGTGTCGTAGAGGCTACCGGGGTTGCGCACGAGGACGCCGGGTTCTGGTACCTGGCGTAAGGGTGGCCCATGGAGTGCAGGGGCTGCCAGGGTTGCTCGCGGTAACACTGGAGTCTTGTCATTGGTGCAGGGGCCGCCCAGGGGATGCAGGGTCCGTCAAGGTGGCAAAGGGTCTGCTGGGTTGGCATGCGGGTACACCCGGTTCTGACCCCTAGCACAGGGGCCGCACAAGTGGCACAGGACCTGCCGGGGTGGCTCGCGATGACGCAGGGGTCTGGTACCTAGAACAGGGGCCCCCCAGGTGGCTCAAGTACTTTCGGGGTTGCACGTGTGGATGCTGTAGTGTTGCATATGTTGCAGGGGCCGCCCAGGTGGCGCAGGGGCTGCCGGTGTTGCGCGCGGGGACGCCGGGGTCAGGTCCCTGGCACAGGGGTCGCCCTGGTGGCAAAGGAACTGCTGGGGTTCCGTGTGAGGGCGCCGGGGTCAGGTACCAGGCTCAGGGTTCCCCCAGGTGGTGCAAGGAATTCCGGGGTGTTTCGCGGTGATGCCGGGGTCTGGTACCTTGCACAGGGTCCCCCCAGGGTGCTCAAGGATTTTCGGGGCTGCACGCGGGGACTCCGGGGTCTGGTATCTGGCGAAGGGGCCACCCAGGTGTCGCCTAGCCTGCCGGGTTTGCGCTCGGGGATGCTGTGGTCAGGTACCTGGTGCAGGGGCACCCAGGTGGCGCAGGAACTGCCATTGTTGTGCGCGAGGACGCTGGGGCCTGGTACCTAGTGCAGGGGACCCCAGGTGGCGCAAGGACTTCCAGAGTTGCGCGTGAGGACGCCTGGCTCTGGTACTTGGCACAGGGGCTGCACAGGTCACGCAGGTGCAGCCCAGGTGACGCAGGGCTGCCGATTTTGCCAATTGTATGCCAGGGTCTCTTACCGGGTGTAGAGGCCTCCCAGGTGGCTCAGGGGTTGTTTGGGTTGCGTGTGGGGGCGCCGGGGTCTGGTACTTGGTGAAGAGGCCGCCCAGGAGGCACAAGGGCTGACGGGGTTGCGCACCTGGAAGCCGGGGTCCCGTACATTGTGTAGGGGCCGCCCAGGTGTCTCAGGGGCCGCCCAGGTGTCGAAGAGGCGGCCAGGGTTGCGCGTGGTGACGCCAGGTTCTGGTACCTAGTACAGAGACCCCCGAGGTGGCTCAAGGAATTTCGGGGTTGCACGCGGGGACGCTGGGGTGTGGTACATGGTGCAGGGGTCGCCCAGATGGCGCAGGAACTGCCGGTGTAGCATGCGAGGACGCCGGGGTCAGTTACCTGGCGCTGGGGTCCTCCAGATGGCACAAGGACTTCCTTGGTTGCACGTGGGGACGGCGGGGTCTGGTACCTAGCACAGGGGCCCACCAGGTGGCACAGGTCCTGCCGGGGTGGCTCGCGGTGATGCCAGGGTCTGGTAACTAGCACAGGGGCCCCCCAGATTGCTCAAAGATATTCGGGGTTGCACGCCGGGATGCCGGTGTCTGGTACCTGGCGCAGGGCCCGCCCAGGTGGCGCAGTAATTTCCGGTGTTGCACGCGGTGACACCGGGGTCTGATACTTGGCGCAGGGGCCGCCCAGGTGGTGCAGGAGCCACCCTATTATGCTGGGGTCGCCCAGGTAGCACAGGGGTTGCCGGGGTTTTGCGCAGGGATGCCAGGGTCTGGTACATGGTGCAGGGGTCGCCCAGGTGTCACAGGGGCTGCCCATGTGATGCAGAGGCCGCCCAGGTGGCACAGAGATTTCTGTGGTGGCTCGCAGGGACGCCAGAGTCTGGAACCTGGTGCAAGGGCCGCCAAGGTGTCGCAAGGCCTTCCAGGGTGGCTCGCGGGGACGCCGGGTTCTGGTACCGAGCGCAGGGGCTGCCCAGGTGGCGCAGGTTGGCCGGGGTTGTGCAATTGGACGCCGGGGTCTCATACTGGGTGCCGCGGCAGCCCAGATGGCTCAGGGGCTGCTGGGGTGGTGTGCGTGGATGCAGGGGTCGGGTACATGGTGCAGGAGCCACCCAGGTGGAGCAGGGGCTGCCCATGTAAAGCAGAGGTCGCCAAGGTGGCACAGGGACTTCTTGGGTGGCGCACAGAAACGCCGGGGTCTGGTACTTGGCGCAGGGCTGCCCAGGAGGCGCAGGGGCTGCTGGGTTGCGCACGTGGACGCCAGGATCTCGTACATGGCGCAGGGGCAGCCCATGTGTCTCAGTGACTGCCAGGGTTGCGTATCTGGACGCCGGCATCTGGAACCTGGAGCTGGGATCGCCCAGAGAGTGCAGGGACTGCCAGGGTTTCGTGCGGTAACGCCTGCGTCTGGTACTTGGTGCAGGGGCCACCCAGGTGACGCAGTTGCAGCCCAGGTATCGTAGGGTGGCACGCGGGGGTGGCACGCGGGAAAACCGGGGTCTGACCCCTAGCCCCGAGGCCGCCCAGGTGGCGCAGGGACTACTAGGGTTGCACGCAAGGATGCCGTGGTCTGGTATCTGGCGCAGGGGCTGCCAAGGTGTTGCAGGGAAGGTCGCAGTTGCGCGCAAGAACACCGGGGTCAAGTACCTGGCGCAAGGGTCGCCCAGGTGGTGCAGGAACTGCCGTGGTTGTGCGGGAGGACGCAGGGGTCTGGTACCTAGCGCAGGGGCCCCAAGGTTGAGCAAGTACTTCCGGGGTTGCGTACTTGGACTCCGGGGTCAGGTACCTGGCACAGGGGTCGCCCAGGTGTCGCAGGGACTGCCGGGTTGGCGCGTGGTAACACCGGCAGGTGCTACCTAGCGCAAGGGCCACCCAGCTGACGCAGGGGCCGCCCAGGTGTCTCAGATGCGGCTGGGGTTGCGTACGGGGACTCCGGGGTCGCCCAAGGAGCGCAGGGGCTGCTGGGGTTACACGCGGTAAAACCTGGGTCTTTTACCTTGCGCAGGGGCCGTCCAGGGGAAGCAGGGGCCGCCAAGGTGGTGCAGGGACTGCTGGGGTGGCACGTTGGACACCGGCGTCTGACCCCTAGAGCAGAGGCTGCCCAGGTGGCGCAGGGACTGCCGGGGTTGCGCGCGAGGACGCCCAGGTCTATTATATGGCTCAGGGTCCCCCGAGGTGGTGCAGTTGGAGACCAGTTGGCACATGGGTGCTGGAGTTGCGCACTTGGGAGACGCGTTCTCGTATATTGTCAGGGGCCGCCCAGATATCTCACGGGGCGCCCAGGCGTCTCAGAGGTTCCTGGGGTTGAGCGTAGGATGCCGGGGTCTGGTACCTAGCACAGGGGACCCCCAGGAGGATCAAGGTCTTTCGGGGTTGCACGCAGGGATGCTGGGGTGTGGTACATGGTGCAAGGGTCGCCCAGGTGGCACAGGATCTGCTGGGGTTGCACGCGAGGACACTGGGGTCTGGTACCTGGCGCAAGGGTGCCCCAGGTGGTGCAAGGACTTCCGGGGTTGCACGCGGGGACACCGGGGTCTGGTGCCTAGCACAAGGGCTCCCCAGGTTCAAGACCCCGGTGTTACCGTGTGCAACCCCGGCAGCCCGTGTGCTTCTTGGGCGACGCCTGTGCCAGGGACCAGACCCCGGCGTCCTCCTGCGCAACCCTGGCTGTCACTGCACAACCTGGGGTACCCTGCGCCGGTTACCTGACCCCGGCCTCCCCGCAAGCAACCCCTGCAGGCCCTGCGCCACCTGGGCGGCCCCTGCACCACATACCATACCCCAGTGTCCCCGCGTGCTACCACAAAAGTCCTAGAGCTACATGTGTGTCCCCTTTGCTAGGTACCAGACCCGGCGTCACCAGGCGCAACCCCGGCAGCCTCTGCGACACCTGGGTGGAACTGCGACACCTGTGCGGCCCCTGTGCCATGTATGAGATCCCGGTGTTCACGTGCGCAACCCCAGCAGCCCCTGCGCCTCCTCGATGGCGCCTGCACCAAGTACCAGACCCCGGCGTCCCCGCGCGCCATCCCAAAAGTCCCTGTGCCACCTAGGCAGCCTCTGCATCACATAATCGGCCCCAGCGCCACCTGGGCGGCTCCTGCACCATGTACCAGACCTCGACATCCACATGTGCCACTCCAGAGGCCCTGAGCCACAGGGGCGGCCTCTGCACCCGGTACGAGACCCCGGCGTCCAAGTGCACAACCCCGGCCCCCCTGCGCCACCTGGGCTGCACCTCCATCACCTGGGCCACCCGTCCGCCAGGTACCAGACTCCGTCATCCCCGCGCGCAAACCCGGCAGCCCCTTGACACTTGGGCGTCCCCTGCGTCCTCTGGATGTCCCCTGCGCCAGGTACAAGACCCCGGTGTTACCACGCGCAACCCTAGTAGCCCCTGCTCTCCTTGGGCGACCCCTACACCAGTTACCAGACCCGGTGTCCCCGTGCGCAACCCTGGCAAGCTATGCGACACCTGGGCGTACCCTGCACCAGATACCAGACCCCGGCGTCCCCGTGTGCAAACCCAAAAGTCCTTGAGACACCTGGGGGGCTCCTGTGCTAGGTTCCAGTCCCCGGCATAACCGCGAACCACCACGGCAGGCCCTGTGACACCTGGTGTGCGCCTGCACTAGATACCAGATGCAGGCGTCCCCGCGCGCCACAGCACCCCGGCGCCACCTGGGCTGCACATGTGTCACCTAGGCGGCCCCTGCATCAGGTACCAGACACTAGCATCCCCGCGTGAAACCCCAGATGTCCCTGTGCAACCTGGGCAGCCTCTGCATCACATGGGCAAACTCTGCGTCACCTGGGCTGCCCCTGCAACATGTACCAGACCCCGGTGTCCTTGAGCACAACCCCGGCAACTCCTGCGCCACCTGGGCGGCCCCTGCGCCAGATGCCAGACCCCAGCGTCCCCGCGTGCCACCCCGGCAGTCCCTGCGATTCCTGGGCAACCCCTGCCCTGGTACCAGAACCCGGCGTCCACGTACGCAAACCCAGCAGCCTCTTGCCACCTGGGCACCCCCTGTGCCAAGTACCAGACCCCTACATACCTGCGCACAATCACAGCAGACTCTGCACCACCTGGGTGGCGCCTGCGTCACCTGGGCGGCCCCTGCACCACCTGGGCGGCCCCTCCGACAGGTATCACACCCCGGCGTCCCTGTGCAAAACCTCAGCAACCCCTGCGCCACGTGATCTGTCCCTGCACCAGATATCAGACCCCGGCTTCCTCGTGCGCAACCCCGGCAGTTCCTGTGCCTCCAGGGTGGCCTCTGCACTAGGGGTCAAACCACGGAGTCCCCGCATGCCACCCTAGCAGTACCTGCGCCACCTTGGCCGCCCCTGCGTCCCCTGGGGGCCCCTGTGCCAGGAACAAGACCCCGGTGTTACCACGCGCAACTCCGGCAGCCCCTGAATTCTATGGGCGGCCCTTGCGACACCTGGGCGGCCCTTGTGCCAGGTACCAGAAGCCAGCGTTACCACGCACCAACCCAGCAGTCCCTGCGCTCCTTGGGCGACCCCTTTGCCAGGTACCAGACCCTGGCGTCCCCGCGCGCAACCCCGGCAGCCCCTTGCAACTGGGCTGCCCATTCGCCCGGTACCAGACCACGGCCCTGCGTCACCTGGTTGGCCCCTGCGCAAGGTACGAGACCCCGGTGTCCAAGTGCGCAACCCCGGCACCCCTGTACCACCTGGGCTGCGTCACCTGGGTGGCCCCTGCGCCAGGTATCAGGCGCCCGCGTTTCCGCGTGCCGCCCCGGCACTCCCTGCGCTTTCTGGGCAAACCCTGAGCCAGGTGCAAGACCCCGGCGTGCACTTATGCAACACTGGCATCCCCTCCCCATCTGGGCGCCCCCCGTGCCTAGTACCAGACACCGGCATGCCTGAGAGCAACCGAAGCAGCCCCTGCGCCACCTGGGCGGCCCCTGCATCACATGGGCAGCCCCTGAGCCAGGTATCAGACCCTGGGGTCACCGCTTGCAACCCCGGCAGTTGCTGTGCCACCTGGGCGGACCCTGCGCCAGGTACCAGACCTCGGCATCATCGCGCGCAACCCTGGCAGCCCCTGCGCTCCTTGGGTGACACCTGCGCCAGGTACCATGCCTCGGCGTACTTGCGCGTAACCCCATCTGTCACTGCACCACCTGGGTTCCCTTGCGCCAGGTACCTGACCCCGGTGTTACCGCGTGCAACTCCGGCAGCCCCTGCACAACCTGGGCAGCCCCTGCACCATACCCTACCCCAGCATCCCCGCGTGCAATCCCGAAAGTCCTTGAGCCACATGCGTGGCCCCTGTGCTAGGTACCAGACCCCGGCGTCACCGCGTGCAACCCCAGCAGCTTCTGCGACAACTAAGAGGCCCCTGCAACACCTGGGCAGCCCCTGCGCCATGTACGAGACCCCGGAAACCACGTGTGCAACCCCGGCAGCCCCTACACCTCCTGGGCGGCCCCTGCGCCAGGTACCAGACCCCGGTGTCTCCGCGCGCTATCCCAGAAGTCCATGTGCCACCTGGGCGTCCTCTGCATCACATGGGTGGGCCCTGCACCACCTGGGCAGGTCTTGCACAATTTTCCTGACCCCGGCGTCTGCGCGCGCCTTCCAGAAGTCCCTGTGCCACTTGGGCGGCCTGTGTATAACATGTGCGGCCCCTGTGCTACCTGGGCGGCTCCTGCACCATATACCAGACTACGGTGTCCACGTGCGCCTCTCCAGAGGCCCTGACCACCTGGGCGGCCTCTGCACCCGGTACGAGAACCCGGTGTCCAAGTGCGCAACCTCGGCACCCCTGAGCACCCTGGGCTGCACCTGTGTCACATGGGCGGACCATGCGCCAGGTACCAGACCCCGGAATCCTCGCGAATGAACGCGGCAGCCCCTGCGCTCCTTGGGCGTCCCCTGCGCCAGGTTCAAGACCCGGCGTCCCCGCGTGCAACCCTGGCAGCCCCTGCCATCTCAGCTGCCCCTTCGCCAGGTACCAGATCCCGCCATCCCCGCGCGAAAGCCCAGCAGTCACTGCGCCACCTGGGCGTCCCTGCTCTAGGTACCTGACCCCAGCGTCCCCACGTGCAACCCCGAAAGTCCTTGAGCCACCTGGGGGGGCCCCTGTGCTAGGTACCAGACCCCGGATTCACCACGTGCAACCCCGGCTGACTCTTCGACGCCTGGATGGCCTCTGTGACACTTGGGCGACCCCTTCGCCACGTACCAGACCCCGGCGTCCCCGCGTGCAACCCCGGAAGTCCTTGCGTCTCCTGGGGGACCCCTGCGCCAGATACCAGACCCTGGCATCATCACGCGCAAACCCGGCAGCCTCTGTGCCACCTGGACGTCCCCTGCATCCCCTGGGCCGTCCCTGCGCCAGGTACAAGACCCCGGTGTTACCGCACACAACCCTTGCAGCCCCTGTGCTCCTTGGGCGAAGCCTGCACCAGGTACCAGACCCTGGCGACCCCGCGCGTAACCCAGGCAGCCCCTGCCAACTGGGCTGCCCCTTCGCCAGGTACCAGACCCCACCGTCTTCGCGCACCACCCCCGCTGTCAATGCGCCACCTGAGCAACCCCTGTGCCAGGTACCAGACCCCAGCGTCCTCCCGCACAACAATAGCAATTCCTGCACCACCTGTGTGGCCCCTTCTCCAGATACAAGACCCCAGTGTTACGGCGTGCAACCCCGGCAGCCCCTGCACTCCTTGGGTGATGCCAGAACCAGGTACAAGACACCGGTGTTACCGCGCACAACCCCGGCAGCCCCTGCGCTCCTTGGGCGACCCCTGCGCCAGGTACCAGACCCCAGCGTCCCCTCGCGCAACCCCGGTAGACTCTGCGACACCTGGGCGGCCCCTGCGTCACCTGGACAGCCCCTGTGCCAGATACCAGACCCCGGCGTCACCGAGAGCCACCCTGGAAGGCCCTGCGACACCTTGGTGGCCCTGCACCATATACGAGAAACCGGCGTCCACGCGCGCAATCCCTGATGCCCCTGCACCTCTATGGCGGCCCCTGCACCAGGTACCAGACCCCAGCATCCTGGATCTCAACCCCCGGCAATTCCAGCGCCATCTGGACGACCCCTGCGCCATTTACCAGACCCCGCCTACCCCGTGTGCCACCCCGGCGGACTCTGCGCCACCTGGGCGGTCCCTATGCCAGGTACTAGACCCCGGCGTCCTTGCGCACAACAATGGCAGTTCCTTCTCCACCTCGGCAAACCCTGTGCCAGGGACCTGACCCCGGCGTCCCCGCGCGCAACCACGGCAGGCTATGTGACACCTGGGCGGCCCATGCTTCAGATACCAGATTCCGGCGATCCCACGTGCAACCCCGAAAGTCCTTGAACCCCGTGGGGGAATCCTGTGGTAGATACCAGACCGCGGCGTCACCGCGCGCCACCCCGGAAGTCCCTGCGACACCTGGGGGGCCCCTGCGCTACGGACCCGTCCCTGGCGTCCCCAATACAACCTCGAAGTCCTTGCGCCACCTGGGGGACCCCTGCGCAAGGTGCCAGACCCCGGCATCCATGTATGCAACCCCAGCAGCCCCTCACCAACTGTGCGCCCCCAGTGCCAAAGACCAGACACTTGCATGCCTGCGAGCAACCGCAGCAGCCCCTGCGCCACCTTGGCTGCCCCGGAATCACATTGGTGGCCCCGGCACCACCTGGGCGGCCCCTTGGGCCAGGTATCAGACCACGGCATCACCGCGTGCAACTCCGGCTGTTACTGCGACACCTGGGCGGCCCCTGCGCCAGGTACCAGACCCCGGCATCATCGCGCGCAAACCCGGCAGCCCCTGTGACACCTGGGCGTCCCCTGCATTCCCTGGGTGGCCCCTGTGACAGGTACAAGACCCCGGTGTTACCGTGTGCAACACCGGCAGCCCGTGCGCTCCTTGGGCGACGCCTGCGCCAGAGACCAGACCCCGGAGTCCTCCCGCGCAACCCAGGCTGTCACTGCAAAACCTGGGGTATCCTGCATTAGTTACCTGATCCCGGCGTCCCCGCAAGCAACCCCTGCAGGCCCTGCGTCACCTGGGCGGCCCCTGCACCACATACCACACCCCAGTGTCCCCGTGTGCTACCGGAAAAGTCCTAGAGCCACATGTGTGTCCCCTTTGCAAGGTACCAGACCCCGGCGACACCGCGCGCAACCCCGGCAGCCTCTGCGACACCTGGGCGGAACCTGCGACACCTGTGCGGCCCCTGTGCCATGTACGACATGACGGAGTTAACGTGCGCAACCCTGGCAGCCCCTGCGCCTCCGGGAAGCCCCTGCACCAAGTACCAGACCCCGGCGTCCCCGCGGGCCATCCCAAAAGTCCCTGTGCCACCTGGGCGGCCTCTGCATCACATGCTCAGCCCCAGCGCCACCTGGGCTGCTCCTGCACAATGTACCAGACCTCGGCGTCCACGTGCGCCACTCCAGAGACCCTGAGCCACATGGGCGGCCTCTGCAACCAGTACGAGACCATGGCGTCCAAGTGTGCAACACCGGCCCCCCTGCGGCACCTGGGCTGCACCTCCGTCACCTGGGCCGCCTGTGCACCAGGTACCAGACTCCGGAATCCCCGCGCGCAAACCCAGCAGCCCCTGTGACACTTGGGCATCCCCTGCGTCCCCTGTTTGTCCCCTGCGCCAGGTACAAGACCCCGGAGTTACCACGCGCAAAACCGGCAGCCCCTGCTTTCCTTGGGCGACTACTGCTCCAGTTACCAGACCCGGCATCCCCGTGCGCAACCCCGGCAGGCTCTGGGACACCTGGGCGGCCCATGCGACACCTGGGCGGCCTCTGGGCCATGTACGAGACCCCGGCATCCACGTTCGCAACCTCTGCAGCCCGTTCGCCTCCTGGGCGGCCCCTGCGCCAAGTGCCAGACCCCGGCGTCCCTGCAGGCCACCCCAGAATTCCCTGTGCCACCTGGGTGGCCTCTGCATCACATGGGCAGCCCCTCTGCCACCTGGGTTGATCCTGCACCATGTACCAGACCCCGGCGTCCACGCACACCACACCAGAAGCCCCTGAGACACCTGGGCGGCCTCAGCACCCGGTATGAGACCCCGGCGTCCAAGTGCCCAACTCCGGCACCCCTGCGCCACCGGAGCGTCCCTTGTGTCCCTTGGGCAGCCCCTGAGCCAGGTACAAGACCCCGGTGTTACTGCCTGAAACCCCGGCAGCCCCAGTGCTCCTTGGGCGACCGCTGCGCCAAGTACCAGACCCCAGCGTCCCCGCGTGCAACCCCTGTAACCCCTGCCAACTGGGCTGCCCCTTCTCAGGTACAAGACCCTGCCGTCCCAGCGTACCTTCCCGGTAGTCACTGCGCCACCTGGGCTGTCCCTGCGCCAGGTCCCAGACCACGGCGTCCTCGTGCGCAACTCCGGAAGTCCTTGTGCACGCTGGGGTCTCCTGCACTAGGAACCAGACCCCGGCATCATCGCGCACAACAATGGCAGTTCCTGTGCCACCTCAGAGACCCCTGCGCCAGGGACCTTACCCCAGCGTCCCAATCGCAACCCCAGCAGGCTATGCGACACCTGGGTGGTCCCTACGTCAGATACCAGACCTTGGGTTCCCGCGTGCAACCCCGAAAATCCTTAAGCCACCTGGGGGGCCCCTGTGCTAGGTACCAGAACCTGGCTAGGTACCTCGTGCCACGCCGGCAGGCCCTGCAACACCTGGAGGTTCACTGCACTAAGTATCCATACCCAGCGTCCCCCTGTGCAACCACGGAAGTCCTTGCACCACCTGGGGGACACCTGCTCCAGGTACCTGACCTTGGCGTTTTTACGCGCAACTCTGGCAGTTCCTGCGCCACCTAGGCAACACTTGTGCCAGGGACCTGACACCAGCTTCCCCGCATGCAACCTCGGCAGACCCTGCGCCACCTGGGCGTCCCCTGCACCATGTACCACACCCCAGCGTCCCCGCGTGCAACCCAGAAAGTTCTTGAGCCACCTGGGGGGGCCCTGTGTTAGGTACCAGACCCCGGCGTCATCGCGCGCAACCCCGGCAGCCTCTACGACACGTGGGCGGCCCCTGCGACACCTGGGCGGCCTCTGCGCCATGTACGAGATATCGGCATCCACGTTCAAAACCTCGGCAGCCCATGAGCCTCCTGGGCGGCCCCTACTCCAAGTGCTAGAATCCGGCGTTCCCGTGCGCAACCCCACAGGCCCTGCGACACCTGGGCAGCCCTGCGCCAGATACCAGATCCCAGCGTCCTCGCGTGCAACCTAGAAAGTCCTTGAGTCACCTGGGGGGCCCCTTTGCTAGGTACCAGACACCGGCGTCACCGCGAAACACCCCGGCAGGTGCTGTGCCACCTGGGCTGCCCCTGTGCCAGTACCAGATCCCGGCATCCCCGCGTGCAACCCCGGCATTCCTGCACCACCTGGGCGGCCTCTGCTCTAGGGATCAGACCCCGGTGTCCCCCTGTGCCACCTTGGCAGACCCTGGCCAGGTACCAGACCCAGGCATCCCCGCGCGTAAACCCGGCAGTCCCTGTGCCACCTGGGCGTCCCCTGCGTCCCCTGGGCGGCCCCTGCACCAGGTATAAGACTCCAGTGTTACCACGCGAAACACCGGCAGCCCCTGCGCTCCTTGGGCGACCCCTGCGCCAGGTACCAGACCCGGGTGTCTCAGCGTGAAACCCGGCATCCCCTGCCAACTGGGCTGTCCCTTCGCGGGTACCAGACCCCGCCGTCCAAGCGCGCCTCCCCGGTATTCACTGCACCACCTGGGCGGCCCCTGCGCCAGGTACCAGTCCCCGGCGTCCTCGTGTGCAACCGCGGAATTCCTTACTCCACCTGTGGTCCCCTGTGCTAGGTACCAGATTCCGGCGTTCTCACGCACAATAATGGCAGTTCCTGTGCCACCTGGGCGACCTCTGCCCCAGGTTCCTGACCCCGGCGTTCCTGCACGTAACCTCGGCAGACTATGCGTCCCCTGGGCGGACCTTGCGCCAGGTACAAGACCCCGGATTTACTGCGTGCAACCCAGGCAGCACCTGTGCTGCTTGGGCGACCCCTGCGCCAGGTAACAAACCCGGCGTCCCCTTGCGCAACCCGGGCATGCTATGAGACACCTGGGCGGTCCGTGAGCCAGATACCAGACCCCGGCGTCCCCGTGTGCAACCCCGAATGTCCTTGAGCGAACTGGGGGGCTCCTGTGCTAGTTTCCAGACCCCGGCATAACCGCGAGCCACCACGGCAGGCCCTGCCACACCTGGGGTGCCCCTGCGCTAGATTCCAGACCCTGGCGTCCCCGCGTGCAACCCCGGAAGTCCTTGCCCCACCTGGGGGACTTCTGCGCCAGGAACCTGACCCCGGCGTCCTCGCTCACAGCCCCGGCAGTTCCTGTGCCACCTGGGCGACCACTGCACCATGTACAACACCCCAGCGTACCGCATGCAACCCCGAGAGTCCTTGAGCCACCTAGGGGGCCCCTGTGCTAGGTACCAGACCCTGGCATCACTGCGCGCAACCCCAGTAGACTCTGCGACACCTGGATGGCCCCTGTGACACCTGGGCGGCCCCAGACAATATACGAGACCCCGGCGTCCACGTTTGCAACCCCGGCAGCCCCTGCGCCTCCTGGGTGGCCCTTGCACCAAGTACCAGAACCTGGAGTCCCCGCGCTCCTCCTGAGCATTCCCTGAGCCACCTTGGCGGCCTCGGCACCCAGATGGTACTCCGGCGTCCAAGTGTGCAACTCCGGCACCCCTTTGCCACCTGGGCTGCACCTGAGTCACCTGGGCAGCCCCTGCGCCAAGTACCAGATGCCGGCGTTACCGCGCGCCACCCTGGCAGTCCCTGCACTCCCTGGGCAAACCCTGCACCAGGTACCAATCCCGGGGTCCAGGTATGCAACCCCGGCAGCCAGTCGCCACCTGGGCCCCCCCGGTGCCAAGTACCAGACCCCTGCATAGCTGCGCACATCCGCAGCAGCCCCTGCGCCACCTGGGAGGCCCCTGCATAAGAAGGGAGATTACTGCACCACTTGGGTGGCAACTGCGCCAGGTATTAGACCCCAGTGTCACCGCGTGCAATCCCAGGAGTTCCTGCGCCACCTGGGCACCCCCAGCACCATGTACCAGACCCCGGCTTCCACGCGCGCCACCCCAGCAGCCCCTGCGAAACCTGGGCGGCCCCTACGACACCTGGGCGGCCCCTGCGCCATGTACGAGACCCCGGCGTCCATGTGCGCAACCCTGGCAGCCCCTGCGCCTTCTGGGTGGCCCCTTCACGAAGTATAGACCCGGGCGTCCCCACGCACCATCCCAGAAATCCCTGTGCCACATGGGCGGCTTCTGCACACGGCATGAGACCCTGGTGTCCCCGCGTGCAACTTCAAAAATCCTTGAGCCAACTGGGCGAGCCCTGCTCCAGGTAACAGACCCTGGCATCATTGCGCGCAAACCCGGCAGCCCCTGTGCAACCTGGGCGTTCCCTACATACCCTGGGCGGCCCCTGCGCCAGTTACAAGACCCCAGTGTCACCGCGCGAAACCCCAGCAGCCCCTGCGCTTCTTTGGTGACCTATGCGCCAGGTACAAGACCCGGCATCCCCACACGCAACCCCGGCAGCCCCTGCCATCTGGGCTGCCCCTTCGCCAGGTACCAGATCTCGGCGTCCCCGCTCGCAACCCCAGCAGTAACTGCGCCACCTGGGCGGACCCTGCGCCATTACCAAACCCCGGTGTCCACGCATGCAACCACGGCAGTCCCTGCACCACATGGGCGGCCTCTGTACTAGAGGTCAGTCCCCGGTGTCCTCGCGTACCACCCCAGCAGATCCTGCGCCATCTTGTCGGCCCCTGCGCTAGGTACCAGACCCCTGTATCCCCACGCGCAATCCCGGCAGCCCCTGTGCAACCTAGGTGTCCCTGTGTCCCCTGGGCAGGCCCTGCGCCAGGTACAAGACCGTGGTGTTACTGCGCGAAACCCTGGAAGTCCTTGCACCACCTGGGGTCCCATGCGCTAGGTACCAACCCCAGCATCCTCGCGCACATCAATGGCAGTTCCTGCGACACCTGGGCGACCCCTGTTCCCGGTACCTGACCCCGGCTTCCCCGCGCGCAATCCCGTTAGCCGCTGTGCCACCTGGGCATCCCCTGCATAGCCTGGGCGGCCCCTGGGCCAGATACAAGACCCCTGTGTTACCGCGCACAACCCCGGCCACCCCTGAGCCTCCTTGGCGGCTTCTGCACCCGGTACGAGACCCCAGCGTACAAGTGTGCAACCCCGGCACCCCTGCACCACCTGGGCTACACCTGTGTCACCTGGGTGACTCCTGCGCCAGGTACCAGATGCCGGCGTTACCGTGAGACACCACGGCAGTACCTGCACTCCCTGGTTGACCCCTACGCCAGGTTCCAGAACCCGGCGTCCACGTACACAACATCAGCAGCCCCTCACCACCTGGGCGCCCCCGGTGCCGAGTACCAGACCCCGACATGCCTGCGAGCAACCGCAGCAGCCCCTGCGCCACCTGGGCAGCCGCTGCATCACATGCGCGGCCTATGCACCACCTGGGAAGCCCCTGTGCCAGGTATCAGACCCCGGCGTCACTGCGTGCAACCCCGGCAGTTACTGCGCCACCTGGGCGGCCCCTGCGCCAGGTACCAGACCCCGGCAAGATCCCGTGCAAACCCGGCAGCCCCTGTGCCACCTGGGCAT
The DNA here is from genome assembly GCA_004027185.1 of Glis glis. Lineage (NCBI taxonomy): Eukaryota > Metazoa > Chordata > Mammalia > Rodentia > Gliridae > Glis > Glis glis. The sequence continues at coordinate 189 of PVJS01026982.1, read as the reverse complement.
CCCCTGCGTCCACTGGGCGGCACTTGCGTCAGGTACAAGACCCCGGTGTTACTGCGCGCAACCCCGGCAGCCCCTGTGCCACCTGGGCATCCCCTGCGTCCCCTGGGCGGCACTTGCGACAGGTACAAGACCCCGGTGTTACTGCGTGCAACCCCGGCAGCCCCTGCAGTCCTTGGGCGATGCTGCGCC
>PVJS01026981.1:0-26593 GCA_004027185.1 Glis glis | reverse complement strand
CCCCTCCCCCTCTAATACAGAGTACTAAGATTGACATTGGTATGTTCTCATGTGTACACATGGTTGACGGTAGTAATTCTATTAATGAACTTCATTCTTCCCCTTCTCCTTCCCTGACTCCACTGAGGCTTCTCCACTATTGTCTGGAGGCCCTTTTGTACAGGATGTTGTTTTTACAATAACCCCATTCTTCAAAAAAATTATATTGATATTACTACTGCAAAAACAAAAAGAAATAATATTAAACTTTTAAACTAAATTGATAAAAGAATTATAAAAATGTCAACTATTTCACCTTTGAGAGAATGAAATTTCTAAAAGATTCACTTTAATTCCATGAAATATATGGGAAAAAATCAATGAATTATTGGAATTATCTTAACTGATTTTTCTCTGTATAGCATTTAATGGTGTTAATATAATATGGTTTGTGTGATATCATTCTCTGCTAATATAGTTAACACATTAACAGCTATTACTGAAGATGAAGAACATGTAAAAGAAAACAAAATAGAAAATTAGCAAAAAATCCATTTAGTAATTGATCTAAATGAAGTCATCCTTCACAGAGTTGTACTTTTTAAATATACTATTATTGGTACATTTTAACCATACATCATATTGAAGTTTAGTGTGATAGAAACATACATGCAGACAGCACCAGGTGCACAATGGCAACTTTTGAATGTGTGCAGTTAAAATCTTTGGGCAGAGTCTTCTTAACATAACTATTGGAAATTGTTATCATTAATTTTTTGAGAAACATTCAATTCCTAATTTTTAATTGAATGTGGATATGTTTCTGACTTCATGGCTGCTACATAGTCTCTGTTGCAAAATTAAAATGTTACCAAACAAGATGTAATTTAAAAATTCTACAGCTACTTTCAGTGGATACTAGGCTCAAACAGAGAAGTAAATATCGCAGATAATGAATGCTAAGTTTCTCACTTTCTGAGAAGTTATAAATAAGCAAAGTGGGAATGTTAGAATTAAGTCTAATAATAGTATTCAATTTTTAACCCAAGGGGGGAAATTCATAAGTTCTTAATAATAAAACAAATGGTTGGATAAATAAATATGGGGAAAGGGGGCAAAATGTTACAAAAATAGGTGTTACTTATAAATCCACTATGCAAGAACATTCATGTTATGCTCTATGATTGGCCACTCAGTCTCCATTTCTGATACATATTTGAAATGTGTCTAACTTAGAGTTTCTCATATTTCCTACTGATACCACCAGTATAAAGTGCATTTTACTAACAGTTACAGGGCTACTGCATAATGATGCGGTACATGTGACTGTCAGGGGAAGCATCACCAAATAGATCCCTCCACCACCACCCCCATCACTAGCTGGAAACCAAAAGAAATTTGCTGTCTCTGGCTTCTGTTTTTGTGCACTGTTTTTTCACTGAATACTCTGCACGTTGTCCTCAAAGGGAAAGTCTAAGTTGCATTACGTATGAAGAGGGCTGGGAGAAGTAGAATAGATTGTTGATAACTGATTTTCTGATTAACCTCATGTTGAGTGAAACACATCTCACACTACTAGATGGAACTATGGTAGAAGCTGGACGGACCCAGTGAATTGTAAACTAACCAATCCTTGCTTATTTTAATACATTTATTAAAATTCAGATTTTGAATATCTACTTTGTATGTCATTCCCTTTCATCAATTATTATATCAAATATTTAAATTGAAAAAATAAATTAACACTTTGATAGAAAAACGAGAAATTTGGGGGTTGGGTTACCAACCAGACCAAAAGCTGAGACAGCAGGTTTCGGCCAGCACTGCTTCACCTACCCCGGATGTAATGTCACTTTAGTGATGAAGGAGGCTGATTCAGTGCTGTAGGCAGACAATTTGTCCTTCTGGAAATATTAATGCCTTTTGCAAGGAACACGTGCTTTCAAATCTGTCATGGTTCCTACCACATCTTTTTACCCTGCAAAGTGACTTTGTTGATTAATTTGGGTGCAGTGAAGATCTTTATAGCATTCCTGTTCGTGGTCATGGTAAATGTCACCACGTATTCAGGAGGGAGGAAGAAAAGTGACCTTTACAGTTGTCAGCATAGGTAGCAGGCTGGTGACATGCGGGCTGTGGTGAATGTGACACTACAGAACTCCATCAGAGGAAATCACTGGGATATGACAGAGGGAGACAAAACCAGGATGGTCACCTAATGTCACAGACCAAAAGCAAGACCATGGAAACCACAAGTGACCAAACACCCCTTCTCAGCTCACAGTTTGTGCTGCTTCCTTGCTAGTTAAGGGTTAGCCCCTCTGCTCTCCACACTTAGTAGGTAAAGATGACCCTCACTCCCCAAACAGTTACCTCTGCTTTCTGACCTCATCCAGTCTAGGGCAAACCCCTACTTCCTTAATCCCCAAATAACCCATCACAAGCCCAAATCTCAATCAAAGGCCCCTTGTGCATATTCTCTTCTTAGTAAGATGCCCGCTGTGCCCAGGAACACGCAGCTTTCCTTGCTGAATCACATGGAATCCTGAAAATCGACTAGAGGTCAGTCTGAAGACAGGTCTGTTCCTACTGGTTTTTGACTTTTGGGCACCGATGTGGGCCTTCTAAACCTATGCTTTGAATTCTGGAGTCATTGTGGGTTGACACAAATTTTGTGTCCCCCAAAAGACACATTGGAATCCTAACCCCCAGCACTTGAGAACATGACCTTTTTTGAAAATAGGACTATTAAGATGTAATTAGTGAAGTCGAGGTTCTACTGCAGGCAGTGGGGCCCTGATGTGTGTCTGTATAGGAGGCCGTGGGAAGGCACAGGCGCCCAGGGAGGAGCACTGTGTGAACGGGGAGGCAGAAGGGAGGGGAGAATCTGTGAGCCAAGGAAAAGGGGCAGCCGGAAACGAAGAGGCAAGGAGGGGTCCTCCTCTTTGGATTTGGAGGGAGTGTGGTACCATGCACACCTTGATTGCAGATTTCTCCTGTCCACACCTGTGAGATAATAAATTTCTGTTGTTTTAGGCCACTCGGTTTATGCTAATTTGTTAAGGCGGTTATATGAAATGAATAAGGGCTTACATATTTTTATAGACTTTTCCCCCTATGTAGAGTGTGTGTGTGTGTGTGTGTGTGTGTGTGTGTGTGTGTATGTGTGTTGCTGTCTTGTGGATCAAACCCAGGGCCTTGAATATGCTAGGTGAGCATTCTGCCACTGAGTTATGTTCCCAGACCATTATACATTTTTTTTGTTGTTATAGCCAGTATCATTTTATATTTTAATTGGTTGTTGTTTTATTTTATATACTTAATGTATTAAAACATACACATTCATTTTGATTTTTATATATTAATCTTGTACCTAGCTATCTTGCTAAATTTTGAGTTCTAATTGTTTGTTTAAAATTATCATGTATCTTTTTATGATAAATGTGTTCTATATAAGTATCATTTTATTTATTCTTTGTCAATCCTCATGCATTTATTTATTTTTCAGGCAACCTTGCCTTGACTAAGAACTTCAGTGCAATGATGAATAATGATGAGGGCTGAGTGATAGTGGGCAGCACTGTTTTATTCATGACTAATGGAAATCTTTCCTAAGTTTTACTATGTATTTTTTTCCTTATATAATTTTTTGTTTGTCAGTGTATAAAGTGAGTTCCAATATTTTCTGAGGTTGAACCACTCTTGGGTTTCTGCAATTAATTCTCCTTGGTTATGAGGTATTTCTTAACACTGATGGATTTGATTTACAGAAATTATATTTAGAAGGCTGTGCATATAGCTCAGTGGTAGAATGCTTGCCTAGCATTCAATCCCCAGCACTGCAAAAAAAAATACACACACACACACACACACACACACACACACACACACACATTTAGGACTTTTTGCATATATGTTACTACATGAGATAGTAACCTTGGATTTTTATATATGTATTTATATTTTTACATATATGTTTCTATATGATCTTGTCTATAATCTTGGATTTTCTTGAATTCTCTGTCAGGTCTTATTTTTAAAGTAATATTAGGTTCTGACCATTAGGTTATTAACCTACTATCTAGTTCTGTGAATCTTTTTATATAAAGCAGGATTTGATGACTAATAAAACTGTCCCATAAAATTGACTGAGCCGCGTGCAGTGGCACATGCTCCTAATCCCAGTACTTGGGAGGCTGAGACACGATGAATTCCAAGTTTGGAGGCCAGCCTCAGCAACTTTGCAAGACCGTAGGCAACTTAGTGAAACCCCGTTTCAAAATTTAAAAAAACAGGCTGGGGTGTAGCTCAGAGGTAGAACACCCCTGAGTTCACCTACCATTCCACCTACCAAAAGAAATCACCTGAGTTTACTGGTGGCTTTATTGTTGTTGTTAAGGAAGAGATATTAGACTGCCCGTTTCATAATAGATATCATGCTTAGTTTTTTACTCTTAAAGTTGTATGTGGCAATCAACATTGACAAGTTCTTAATTTACTAGCAAAATGTTTTCAGATGCTGTTGATTTGTAAAATCTCTACTGTATTTATGTCCATCTCCTTTTCTATGTCAATGTTTCTTAGTTCTGTTAACAATACCTACCATATAGCATTGCTGTGAGGATTAAAGAAATGAATGAAATGCAAAGCATTCATAATAGTGTTTTTTTTGGTGTGTATATGGTACTGGGAATTGAAGCCTGGGGCAGTCTACCTCTGAGCTACACCCTAAGCCCTATTTTATTTTTAATTTTGGAACAGGGTCTCACTACATTTCTGATGGCCTTGGTAAGTTTCTGAGGCTGACCTCAAACCTGCAGTCCTCCTGTCTCAGCCTCCCAAGTACTGGGATTACAGGCGTGTGCCACTATGCCCAGTCCATAATAGGGCCTTGATAGAGTATTTTTCTTTCAATGGCTTCTGCAATTTATTTTTAATGTATTTTGTTTTTAAAATAATTCAATTTGTCTAAAATTTTCTTCTAACCAATGCTTTACCTGCATCCATTTAAATTTCATATGTAATACATTTATGTTAGTTTTGTAAATACTTTAACATTTTAATTTTTATTTATCTTTGATATTTAGATTATTTTAGTTTTCAAATGTATTAATTTCTCATTTCTTACCTTATCACATTTTACACTACTGAATTTGGAATTACCTGCAACATTTCATATTTTCTCTTTACTCTGCTTTACTTTTGCCTATTTTTCTCCTTATCCGCCTTCTATTGATTTTTTTATACTTTTATTGGTGCATTAAAGCCTCACATCATAATGTAGTTCATAGTGATGGTGACATCCATGCACACAGCACTTGGTAAGTTCTCTCCGGCTCCCTCCCCTACCCCCAACTCACCATACAGGGTATTGAGATTGACATGGTATTCTCACATATATACATAATGTCAACGGAAGTTATTCCTTTATAGATCCTCCCTCTACCTCCTCCCCTCCCCTAGACCACCTCCATGGATCCACTGGAGTTTCTCCTCCACTGTCTGAAATCCTCTGGAATCCAGATTACTCTCTAGCTTCTGCATGTGAGAGAAAACGTATGACCCTTCACTTTCTGTGACTGGCTAATCTCACTTAACATAATATTCTCCAGGTTCATCCATTTTCCTTCAGATGACATAATTTTGTTCTTCTTTATTTCTGAGTATATTTCCATTTTGTGTATATCCCATAATTTTGTAATCCATTCATTTTGTGATGAACACCTAGGGTAGTCTGGTTATTGTGAATTGTGCTGCTATCAACATGGATATGCATATATCACTATAATATTCTGATTTATCTTTGGAAAGATACCCAGGAGTGGTATAGCTGGATCATATGGTGGATCCATCCTCAATTTTCTGAGGAATCTCCACACCGATCTCCATAGTGGCTGCACTAATTTGCAATCCCACCAACAGTGTAGCAGAGTTCCTATTTCCTCACATCCTTGCCAGCCTTTATTGTTGTTTGACTTCTTGATGATTGCCATTCTAATTGGGGTTAGATGGAATCTCAGTGTAGTTTTGATTTGCATCTCCTTGATTGCTAATGATACTGAACATTTTTTCATGTATTTTTTGGCCATTTGTATCTCTTCTTTTGTGAGTATTTATTTAGTTCAATTGCCCATTTCCTAATTGGGTTATTTGTTTTTTTTATGTACTTTTATTGGTGCATTTTATTGGTGCATAGTCTCACATCACAATGGAAATCAAATTGACATTAAATACATGCACACAGCACTTGGTGCACCCCCTGCCCTCCCCCCAACACAGAGTGCTAAGATTGATATTGGTATATTCTCATATGTAAATTTGGTCGATGGTAGTAGCTCAGAGGTAGAACACCCCTGGGTTCAATCCCCGGTACCACAAAAGAAAAAAAAAAAGAAATTCCATTAATGAACTTCATTCTTCCCCTTCCCCTTCCCTTAGTTCAGTTCCCTGTCTTCACTGAGGCTTCTCCAAAGTTGTCTGGAGGTGCTTTTGTATCCTCATTGCTCCCTAGCTAGGGCATATTAGAGAAGACATGTGACCTTTCTCTTTCTGTGATTGGCTGATCTCACTTAACATTATGTTCTCCAGGTCCTTCCATTTTCTTGAAAATGATGTTATTTTGTTCTTTTTTATTGCTGAGTAGAATTCCATTGTGTGTATTTCCCATTATTTGTTTTTTTAGTGTTAAGTCTTTTAAGTACTTTGTATATTCTAGATATTAGTCCTCTCTGAGAGGAATAGCTGGCAAAGATCTTCTCCTATTCTGTAGGCTCTCTCTTTAGACTCTTGATGGTGTCCTTTGATGAGCAGAAACTTTTTTAGTTTAATGTCATCCCATTTACTAATTCTTGTTTTAATTTCCTGAGTCTTATTGGAGAAGTTTCTACCTGTGCCTGTATGTTGGAGTGTTGGACCTATGCTCTTCTCTAGTAATTTTAAAGTCTCTGGCCTAATTTCCACATCTTTGATCCATCTTGAGTTGATTCTTGTGCAGGGTGAGAGGTAGGGATTTAATTTCGATTTTCTACAAATGGATAACCAGTTTTCCTAATACTGTTTGTTGAAAAGGCTGTCTTTCCTCCAACATATGTGTTTGGTACCTTTGTTGAAAATCAATTGGCTATAAGTGTGTGGATTTGTTTCTGTATCTTCTCTTCTGTTCCATGGGTCTATGTGACTGTTTTTGTGCAAATACCATGCTATTTTTATTACTATAGCTCTGTAGTATAATTTGAAGTCAGGAATTGTGATGCCTCCTGCATGGTTCTTATTGTTGAGAATTGCTTTGGCTATTCTGGGTCTTTTGTTTCTCCATATAAATTTAGGACCAATTTTTCTAGGTCTGTGAAAAATGACATTGCTATTTTGATAGGGATTGCATTGACTCTGTGCATGACTTTTGGTAGAATAGCAATTCCATTCACAACACCTCAAAAACAACAAAATACCTAGGAATAAATCTATCCAAGGAGGTAAAATACCTCTTGAAATGGAAATTATACATCACTAAAGAAAGAAATTGAAGGTCTTAGATGATAGGAAGATCTCCCGTGCTCCTTGATAGGCAGAATAATATTATCAAAATGGCTATTATATGGATTTTTTGTTTCATTTATTCTTTTTTACTTTTCAATTTATTACCTTTACAAATATTAATATACAAACTCATATATATTTTTAACAAAGTCTAAAGTTTTCGTTATCTCTATTCTCCATATGAGAACCAGAGCTTAGCAAGTATAGAATTTAACTCTTAACTCTTCATTGTACAGAATTTATTTCTACACTTCTAGATTTAAACCTGCTTTTAACCCAAAATAGTAGCATTTATAGTAAATATGAATTTTTTCTTCTGGGTTAACTTTTGTCCTCATTGAACTGCATCCTCTAATAATTCTTCCAGTGAGGTTCTGTTGGTCATGAATTCTCTTAAGCTTATTGGATATCTATCACAATCTTTACTTCTCTCCCTTTTGAGTGGTACTTTAAGTGGATTTAGAATTTTAATTGAAGGTTGATTTTCCTCAGCACTTTGAAGGTTTTATTTCATTGCCTTCTGCCATTTATTCTTGTTGATGAGTCAGTGCTCTATTTGTCATTCTTTGTAAGTAATATTTTTCAAAGACTTACATGATTTTTTTTTGTTCTTGGTATACCAATTTCACTAAAATGTATACATGGAATAATTTATAATTTATTTTTACTTATCAGATTTTGTGTGTATATTTAATCTTCAAATCTGGAAAAATTTCAACCACATTTAACAAATATTGCTTCTCTCCATTTCCTCTATTCTCAGTTTTGGGAAATACAATAGACCTAAATTTATATTGGTGCCTTTCTCTCTCCTTCATATCTCTTAATTTCTCTGTTGTACTTCTCAACATCCCAAAGCTATATTTTGAGAGAATTCCTTGGAGCGCTATTCCAATTCTATAGCACAGAATCTGGGCTAATCATGGCAGAAAAATATAAATGACCTTGGAGCAGTCACAGATGTGGTCATTAACTTGAGTCCCTCCCACCACACACACTGTACAGCATTAAGCAACCTTCTCCTTGGGTGGAATCTCGTTGGGGGGGGTTTCCAGCCTCCCATTATGGAATTAATAGTCCTACTCCAGCCTCTGCTGCCCATCAAGAGTCAGCGGACTTCTGCTTGGTGTCCAGCAGGCCATTAGCTTCAGCCCTTGGTTTCTGAGTTTCTGTTCAATTTCTGGTGCATGGAGACTTTTATCTTTTATTTTAAGAACAACTAGCTCTTATTAATTAAGCACACACACATAAGTTTACATACTCACAAATATTCTGTCATTTCTATGTGCTTCAACGAAAGTGGGCAGTTTACAGTACAAAGAGCTATTGGGACTCCAACACCCAATGTATGCTTAATGCAAGCTTAAGATTTGTTTCTAGAGTTCAGCATCGAGGAGTGAACTAGAGAGAGCATATTTCCTTTTTAAAATATTTGCATATGAAAGAATTAGTTTAAAAAGTAGCAACAGAAATCCTTTTATCTTATTTTATATCAGAGAACTGTGAGGAAAATAAGACAAACCAGCAAATAAGAATAAAAAATAACTCAAAATATCATATTTAAGTTCTTAGACTTTTTATTAAAATTTCTGTGTCAACGATAAGAAGTCACCTCACACCCATTAGGATGGCTATTATTAAAAAGTCAAAAGATGATAAGTGTTGGTGAGGATGTGGAGAAAAGAGAAGACGTATACACTATTGGTATGAATGTAAACTGGTATCACTATTATGTAAAACAGTATGGAGTTCCCTCAAAAAACTAAAACTAGAAGTACCATTTGATCCAGTGGGAATATATCCAAAAGAAATAAAATCACTCTTCAGAGACACCCCTGCACTCCCACATTTATTGCAGCATCATTCACAATAGCAAAGGTATGGAAACCACTCAAACAATTATGGACAGATGAATGGATAGAGACATTGCTTTAATACACACACACACACACACACACACACACATATGTATTATAATGGGATATTATTCAGCCATAAAAAGAAAAATCTGTCACTTGTGACAACATAGATGAACCTGGAGGACATTATATTAAGTGAAAGAAGCCAGATTCAGACAAATACTGCACAATCTTATATTTAGAATCTAAAAATACTGAACTCATAGAAACAGAGTAGAATAATGGTTATCAGCATTGGAGATAGGGAATATGAGGAAATGTTGGTCAAAGGGTAAACATTTGTAGTTATAAAATGAGTAAGTTTGGAGACCTACTGTACAGCATGGTGACTATAGTTAATAACAATGTATTATATACTTAAAATTTGTGAAGCAAGTAGGTCTTAAGAATCCTCACCACTCTGGGCACAAGGGCGCATGTGTGTGATCCCAGGACTTGGGAGACTGAGACAGGGAGATCACAGGTTTGAGGCCAGCATGCAGTAGTGAGACCCTATTTCAAAATAAAAAAATAATATAAAATAGGGCTGGGAGTGTAGCTCAGAGGTAGAGCACCCCTGGGTACGATCCTCAGTAACACACACACACACACACACACACACACACACATAATTCTCACCACAATTGTAACACACACACACACATACACATACCATATAAAGTAACCATGATGGCTATATTAATTACCTAGATTAATTAAAGCAAAAAAGATAATACCAAATGCTTATAAGAATTTAGAGAAATTTGATCACTCAAATACTGCTGGTGGGAATGTGTAAAGGTACAGCCACTCTGGAAAATAATTCGGCATTTTCTTAAAGAACTAAACACGCAACTAGCATATGACCCACCCATTGCCCTCCTGGGCATTTACCTTGTAGAAAAGAAGACATATGGTCACATAAAAAAAAAATCTATGGTAGCTTTACTTGTAATAGTCTCAAACTACAAACAACCAAAGGGTGAAAGGATAAACTATGGTATCATAGTTGAAATACTATTCAGCAATAAAAAAGAGCAAATTTGATATATACAACAACCGGATATATCATACACAGTGTATGATTCCACTTATGGAATCTTGAAATGAAGAAATGAAGCTGGGTATGGTGGCATATGCTTGTAATCCCTGTACTTGGGAGGTTGAGACAGGAAGATCGCAGGTTCAAGGACAGCCTCAGCAAGTAGTGAGACTCTTATCAACCTAGTGAGACCTGGTTTCAAAATAAAAATAGAACATGCTGGGGGTGTAGCTTAGAGGTAGAATGCCCCTGGGTTCAATTCCTACTAGCTAAAAAAAAATAAAGAAAGAAATGATAGATAATGAAAAACATATTGACGGTGTCAGGGTTGTTAAGGAAAGGAAGGAGGTGAGAAGGATGTAAGGGAAACCATCATAGGAACGTGTGGAGGAGCCTTGTTGTGATGTAAAAGTCTGTGTCTTGACTGTATTGTGCCAATACCCTGCGTGTGATATTGTACTGTAGTTTCCCATGATGTTACCATTGGAGGAAAACAGGTAAAAGACACATGGGATCACATATATTATTTCTACAAATTATATGTGAATCTTATAATATCATGAAATTAAATGTTTAATTAAAACACATCTAAAATATCTTTGTGTTGGCACACATTAGACATTCCTCTTCCCAGAGGGAGAGAGAGAGAGAGGGAGAGAGTGGAAGAGAGAGAGAGACAGAGAGAGAGAGAGCATAATGAGAGGTGTTGGTGTTAGAAAAGTAAAGTAATATGTGTTGAGTGCTAACTGCGCATCAAGTCCTTGAAGGTAGGTAGTCTCAGTTCTCCAAATTACCCTGTGAATATATCATTGTCCTCATGATATGGATGAAGAAACTAATTAGGGATCAGACAACACAGTCCAGAACTGAACCACAGGAGAACTTTGGGAGAACTTTGGGAGTGCCTAAATCTGAGCCAAAGCTCTTTCTCTACCAAATCGCCTTTCAACATGGAAAATATCATTCTCCACATATTAAAGCTTAGTAGTAGAACAGGATTTTTAGAATACATTAGGCTGGAATATTCAGTCCTCTTTCCTTGTAGCTCATCCTCCCACATTCTCCACTCATTACCTCTTCCCAACACCTTTTCTCCATTTCTCACATTACTGAGAACACACATCAGCCTGCAGGAAACAGTATTTGTTCTCTGGCAAATTCAGAGTTTTGTGAAAACCAAACAAAAATAAAATCCAGAGGGAATGGAGAGACCAAAAGTCTCAATTTCCTTTAATCACACATTTGATGCTTTTTAGATCCTTTAGCAGATGGACTTGGGTTTATTTGGGGGATTGTTGAAATCCCAAAAAGATGGGTGCCATTGCCGTAGAGTTATCCACAGGGACAACACTTGGAGCAAAACAAATGTCTTACTTCCTAGGAACTGAAAATGTCAACAGGATAAGCTTAAAAATCAATCTGCTAGTTCACAGAGAGGATCAGAAAAAGTGTAAAGCGATCACAGATGCTCAGTTTTCGGAGCAGACATGGTGTGGTATGAAAGAAGAAAGAGTGCTCCTACCAACCACCAAAATACACTTTTGCTTAGACAGAGGAAGCAATTATATTCTGGAGGAAAGGTTAGGGTACATTTCTCAAGGAAAAACTGAGTCTAGTTTTGCATAGAGGTAAAAGGAATGCAATATTAATGAACAGCCATAGCAAATATATATGCAACGCTTGTCGTGTCAGTGGTTCAAGGTTTTTATCTAACATCATCTCCTCCAATCCACACGGTACTCTGTGTGACATACATATTATTTTTATTCCCATTTTTTGGATACAAAATTGACATTTAGGAAAGCTATTAAATAAATCAGAATCTTAAATCCTGTCTGTCATTAGCATCCAGGACTCTTGAGTTATCATGGTTTTTCTAGACCAGCGTTTCTCAACTTCAGTATTAGTAACATTTCTGACTATCTTTTCAATTGCATCGCCAGGCAATTGTTTGTGGTGGAGGAATGCCCTTTGCATTGTAGGATGCTTAGCCTCATTTTTGGTCTCTGTTAAGACACTTTTGTTTCTATTAAGAGGTGGTAGTAGTTTCACAGTTATGACAATCAAAAACATCTCCAAACATTGCCAAACATTCTGAATGGGATAAAACACTCCCAGTTGAGAATCACTGAACAGATCAATCCATTTCAACAAAGAGCAGATGAAGGTTAAAAGACTTATTTATATTGCAAACTTTGTCTTGTGAAGTGGGTTTCAGTCGTACTGAGGAGGATCCACATGCACTTGCTACAGATACTTTCCAGAAAGCAACTTTGCATCAAGAATATGCTGTGCTGTGGTCACATGTATGCATGTATCACTTTGATCCTCACTTTATAGCTGTTGTGTAATTACAATACACCAATAAAAGTACAAAAAAAAAGAGACTATGTTGGGCTTGTTGGGAAGATCACACTCACAAAAACTCACCAGGCCCTCATACTCAGTATGTGGGGAGAAATATATGATATAGTAGGAAAAGTAATAGGCTTTGGGGCTGGGGCTGGGGCTGGAGCGCAGTGACAGAGTGCTTGCCTAGCATCTGTGGAGACCTGGGTTTGATCCCCAGCACCAAAAATAAAAACAAAAAGTATAAGCTTTGTGATTTGATGAACCTAGGTTTGAACATATAGACGGTTTTTAAAATTTATTTATAATCCTATTTGAATGGTCTTGGCAAAAATTACTTATACCTTCCAAGCTTCCATTTCTTTATCTACAAAAATGGAAATATTTACTTTTTTCACAAGGACATGAGTGTATCTGATTTGGAGTGTATGGAAAATCAGCCACCTAAATGACCTAACATTAAAGTTGGTTCCACTAGTTTCTGCAACCATATAAAAACTTTTCAAGAGAAGACAAAAACCACCACCTACCACAAGTATCCCTCAGTAGAGAAGACTCAGAATTTGAGCCATAACATCTCAGAGCCTCAAGCTAGGCAGCCACTGTTTGCACCGCGAGGGAGTCACTGGGTGAGGAGGTCTCCCATCATGAATGAAGCTTGTAAAGCAATGAGTGCAGCTCCTTGGGAGACAGTCGCTTCCCTGTTCCTTTGGTAGTGCCAGTCCAACCTTACCTTGAGGCTGAGATTTCAGAATTATTTCTTCATTGTAGCCAGATAGTGCTTATAATGGCTTACCAAAAAAAACTCAATGGAAATTTTTTTGTTCAGTAAAAACTGCAACAGAAACCTCATTGTTTTTGTTTGTTTGTTTGTCTGGCTAAAAAGAAAATATTTATCAATACCATAATAATTTTACCTTGTGTAATTTCAATGTTCTTGTCCTACTGGATTATTAATTTTGCAATGGCCTAATTATCTAAGAGAAAATATAAGTATAATTAACAGAATAATTCATATAGTTGCTACTATTCATTGAGAATTTAACAAGTGCAGAGATCGTACTGGAAGTTTTATGATATCTCATTATTGCACACACACACATACACACACACACACAATCCTTTGCCTTAGGCTATTGTTATCACATTGCAAGAAATGAAGTGAGTGTGGCTGAATTTAAAGGAACTGAGGCAGGATTTTTGTTGAGGATGGGCTAGCTCCAAAGCCTCTGCTGCCTCTGCTATGCCCATTACCTCCCTGTGATGATAATTTGCCTATCCATAGTTTCATCTAATCTGGTTTTACTTTCTTAATTTTTTTTGAGATGGGGAGAGTACTGCGGATTGAACCCAGGGATTCTCTACCACAGAGCTACATCTCCAGCCCCTTATTTTTTATTTTGATACAGGCTCTCACTATGTTGCCAAGGCTGGCCCTGAACTCGCAATTCTCCTGTCTCAGCCCCCAGAGTAGCTGGGATTACAAACCAGCTACTTCCATACTCTTATTCCGTGTGAATATCCACTGAGGTTTTGTATTTGAGGAAAGAATGTGTCTAAGATTTCAATACTTTTCAAATTTCCAAGAGTCTTGCAACCTGAATCTGAAGAAATTTGAGAGAAAGAATAATTCAGAAGATCCAGTCAAAGAAATATATTGAAAAAGAAATCCAAACTGAGATTAAAAACTCCATGTTGAGCACTGTCCTCTGCTGACCACTTGCCTTCTCAGCGTCAGTGGACTCATTCCTGGTGCTGCATTGCAGGTGTAGGTCTGTTGAACATTTATTTGCAGCGTTTACCTGATTTTCAGGAAACAGTCTATAATTAGGAAGTATTAGCATTTTGTACACCATGCCAAGCACATCAGATCCTAATGTATCTTTTCAATAGGGAAAATAATACCTAGAAATACAGTTACTAAAAATGGATGGTGGCCTAGAATCATATTCATTTTCCCCTTGTTAAAAGTATCTAAGCTCCATAACCAGAGTATATTAACTCATGCATTTTCAGCTTCTCTACTGGGAATAACAAAAGCTCAAAAGATTCTCCGCTTCAATTAGCAAATTTTATATTTATAAAAGGGAAATTGTTAGGAAAATTTCATCTTGCAATTAACTCTTCCCGGGGTGACACAAAGTTATTTGTAGACTTTTCCACACAATGTTTTCCTAAGTAATATGTTTGACTCAACAAATATTTTCTAATATACTACTTTTTCTATGGGAAGAATTGTCAGAGGACATCATGATGAAGAAATAAAAGGAAAAAAAGGCATTTATAATTGGCCTCTAAAAAGGCATTTATAACTGTGTAAAGAAAACTCAACTGAACTGAAATGACATTCTTACTGCCATGTATACGTTTCTGTTTATATTGGTCAGATTTGTTTCTATTTGAATTTCACTGACAAAATGAATCTTATGAATGAGGTTTTTAAATCATAAGGTCACAATAAGAATTGATGATTATTGAGTCAAAGAAACTGTTTCTATAAACTACTAAAGGCAAAAATGTGATAAATTAAGGCTGTTTTTTGCTCGCCCTTTTGTAAATGACTGTTTTCCTCTTTGGTGTTTTAAATAGTACCTTAGTCATCTAAACTATTGATGTAACTTTCAAAGACAACTAACTCACATTCAGAAAAAAACTATTTACCGAAAAATCAAATCAGAATTACATAAAATATAAAATCTATATAGTCTGTTTGATTTCTCCTTTTTCTGTAGCTACTTTACTCAATCTGAAATTATGACAGTATTCTTATCATAGCAATCAATATAAATGCAATTATTTGAAGGCATTTAAAAAAACACTAGTATTTTGTAAGTGAAGTGAATGACCTTTTATTGGAATGTGTGGTCAATTAACTTCAATTTAACCAGTATTTATTATGCCTGTCCTCTGTTCTAGGCACTTACAACATGAGTGAGCAAAGATAATGCTCTTTACTGTTGCAGAGCTGACATTGCAGTAGAAGACAGGCAATTAAAAAGTATAACAAAGCAATAAACTTCATATTATTTAAAAGTAATATAGCCAGGCATGTGGCACATGCCTGTAATCTCAGTAGCTGGAAGGCTGAGACAGGAGGATCACAGATTTGAGGCCAGCCTTAGCAACTTAGCAAAGCCCTTAGCATTGTAGCAAGATCCTGTTTCAAAATACAAAATAAAATAGGGTTGGGGGTGTAACTCAGAGGCAGAAAGGCCCTGGGTTCAATCCCCAGTAACACACACACACACACACACACACACACACACACACATACACACACACAGAACAATATATGCTATAGACCAAAATAAAAGTATAACCCATAAGGTGGACTATGTAGGAGGACAGTACTCACTTGGGTGGTCAGGTAGGCCTCATTAGACGGTGACATTGGAGCATACTAGAGAAATGTTAAGAGACCTGCGCAGTATGTGGTGTAAGAGCATTTCAGGTAGAGAGCGGTCGGTAGTTCAGCGGCCTGGGGCAGAAGCACAGGAGCACAGCTGACAGTAAAGAGGAGTGCTGGGAGCAGGCAGCAGGTGAGGAGGTCGGAGACGTGTCTGGGATGGGGGCAGAATCGCGGAGAGACTGTCGTGAGAATGTGGCCCTGGCTCACTGTGAAAGGGAGCCCTTGGAGGACATTGCACAGAGGAGTAGGATGGCCCCACTCGTGCTTGAAGAGGGTCACTGTGGGCGCTGTGTGGCGCACAGAGGACAGGGATGTGGGGAGGCCGGCGGCTGCTGCCGTCCCCACACAAGAGGTTCTGGTGGCTGCATGGAGTGGTCAGTCTTCAGACTCGGCACAGACATGTTAATTAATGAATATCCTGTTGCCCTGTGAGTGACAATTTAGGAGGCGGTTATAATTGTGTGAAAATGATATGTGCACATGAATTATTTTCATTTTTATTTTATTTTGTTTTATTTTATTTTTGTGGTACTGGGGATTGAGCTCAGGTGTATTCTACCTCCAAGCTACACTCCCAGCCCTATTTACTTACTTATTTATTTATTTTTTTAGTTTTGTTTGTTTTGGCACAGGAACTTGCTAGGTTGCTGAGAGTCTTGGTAAATTGCTGAGGCTGGTCTTGAACCTGCAATTCTCCTGTCTCAGCCTCCCAAGTACTGAGATTACAGGCACACACCACCACTCCCAGCTACATGAAATAATTTTTAAAAATACAATGTAATAACAAAACATAAAATGGCACTAGCTTTTATGGTGTGTGTGTGTGTGTGTGTGTGTGTGTGTGTGTGTGTGTGTCAGGGTGGAGGTAAATGAACAAACCTTTGATGTTCACTGGGTTCCAGTCTTGGATCTGTTATTAACTAGCTGAGTGATAGGGGCATATAAAATTGCCTCTCTGAGCCTCATTTTCTCTCCATATAAAATACTGGGTTTAAATCAATTGATCTCTAAGATGCTTGCTATATTAAATGTTCTATAATACATGGTCTAAATTAATTAATGTAACAGCTATTTATTGATTGTCGCCTATGAGTAACACATGTAGCCTAGGGTTTTTATTAAAAATCTATAAAAGTAATGGAAATTTCAAGAACAAGGGCACTTACTAGGGGCATTTTCATGCAGAAAGTAGACCCAGCTAAGTGATTTTTACCAGGTCTTCAGACTGTTATATAAAAATATCATTTTAGAGTTGTATAGAGTTTTGGTATTTTTCCAATATATATGATATGACATCAATTTAATTAACTTTGGCATGAGTCCTAAGGTTTTTGTATACATACTAAAATCATGAAAATTTTATTTTATTTTATTTTATTTTATTTTATTTTATTTATTTTACTTCACTTTGTTGTGGAACTTAAGATTAAAACCAGGGCCATTCTACCTCTGAGCTACTATTTTATTTTTTATTTTGAAACAGGGTCTCACTAAGTTGCTGCAGGTCTCGCTAAGTTGCTGAGGCTGGCCTCAAGCCTGCTTTCCTCCTGTCTCAGCCTCCCAAGTACTGAGATTACCAGCGTGTACCACCATGCCTGACTTACAGGAAAGTTTTAGAGAATTTTTACATGTACATGAGCAGAGTTTACATGTGTAGCATATTGAAGTGTGTGCTCACATATTTGAAGTAGAAAGCTGAAAATGAATAGCCTACATTCTTGACTACAAATGTGATCCTACTTATATTGCCTCAAAAAAAATCTTTAGGGAGAGATATTCTAAATATTTGTTAAGTACTGAGTTATAGTCAGTATTTTCTCAAAATACCTAAAATATGTATTTTCCAGCATAATTTCAATAAGTTTTTCTCTTCATTATAACTCACACATTTAATATACACTTTCTTTTTTAACTAAAAACTAGCTGTTTTATTTTGAAAATTAGCAAGACAATGTCAGCAGGTTATGTAAATTAATTTTTAATAATAGGACTAAAAATAATTATTGTAGGCCATAAAAATTCAACCTATATAAAGTATTGGTTTTGCTCTCTAGTCTTAGGGGAAAAAAATCACAACATATATACTTTCTTTTCATTTAAATTCTCAACTGGGAAGCCAGGCATGGTGGTACATGCTTGTAATCCCAGTACTTGGGAGGCTGAGACAGGAGGATCACAGGTTCAAGGACAGTCTCAGGAAGTAGTGAGACTTTCATCAACCTAGCGAGACCCAATTTCAAAATTAAAATAAAACAGGCTGGAGGTGTAGCTCAGGGATAGAATGTTTCTGGGTTCAATCCCCAGCACCTAAAATAAATAAATAAATGAATAGATAATAAACTCAAGTGGGCTTGGTCTCGGTAGCCTGTGACTGCATAGCAGTTAAATTTCTACAAACATCTGTAACAATCTTGAGCCCCTACTTCTCTGTGCTAGAATGTGCCCCACCCTGAGTTGTCCATCTTTTATCTTACAGAATTTCTCAGTGTGTTGTCCCACATGTGCTCAGAAAATAGGCCCCTGTCTTTCCTCCTTTGACCCTCTACATAAGCCTCCTTCCTTGTCCGGCTGCCTTAGTATGACCCCTGACCCCTCGGGTGCCATCCTCCCTGCAGGGGTCGGCTGAGTGGCCCTCTCAGCCCACACTCTGGCTTAGCGGATGAGGCCAGGATGAGCACTGACCTCATCTCTAGTCTTCTGTGGTGGGGATGGTTCATGACCTTGCTTCATTTCCATAATTAAGTTAACTGAAATTATAATATGTAAAACCATTTACTCATGCTTAGAGTAACAGAAAGTCAGTATAATTTAAAAGTGCATGTCATTATTGGATCTAGCTATGGTCAGTGCCCAGAATCCTAGATCATTCCTAATTTCCTTTACGGAATGAATGCCTCCTGGCCTGCGTCCAGTCTAAATGTGGCAGAGGCTTCTGGGAGAGCTCTAAATATGCCCATTCCTGGGCTCCTTGGAATCCTGAAGACTTAGAGAGAAGCCAGGTTCTGTGGCACATACCTGTAACCCCAACGACTTGAGAGGCTGAGGCAGGGGGATTGCATGTTCAAGGCGAGTCTGGGAAACTAGAGAGACTCTGTCTCAAAAGTAAAAGTGAATACAAAGGGCTGGGGATGTAGCCTTTTAGTAGAGCACCCCTTTGTTCAGTCCCCAGTACTTCAGAGTAAAGAAAGAAACAGAGTTGAGGGGAAAAAAAGTCCTGTGGGGGCAGGGAGAGGGAGGGGAAAGCCCCTCTTCTCTAAGGTTTTCCCTTTGAATTTTCCTCTGCTGACCCTAACATTGCTTTCTCCCCTGGATGGTCGACACAAGAAATGTCCATTCCTTTTAGGAATAGTCCAGCTTATAATTCACAGAAGTGTTTTCCTGAGCTGTGACTCTGGTTCAAAAAGCATTTCTGTGCTTGATCTTGACATTAGTAAATCCCCAGCCATTCAGTCTTTATCAACATCATTCAGGATATCAGCCAAACGGTCCTACTGATTTTCCCTAGCCCAGTGTAGTTCATGTCCGTGAAGGTCACGCCTACCTATGCTGTCTGCAGTCTTGTGGAGTTTAGATCCTGTTTACCTACAAACAACTTTCTGGCCAAGAACTCTCTCTACAAGGACAAGCCATGGAATAATTCCTTGATTCTAAGGCACCAGAGAGTTTAAGCAAACCCTAAAATAAGGATTTCAATGCAAGTCATTTTTATTGTAAGTGATTTCCAGAAACACTGCTAGGGGAATAAAGAAGCGAGTTAAGGAAAAGAAGAAAGCCAGTGAAGGGTCTTTGTTCACACAAGTTGCTGATTTAGAGAAATGTTCTGAAAACCACTGGGGAAATCTATGTGACAGTATAAAACACATCCCAGCGTTATCCTTCCTAAGGAGACTCAGCCTAGCCACCCATCCCTCACCGAAGGCTGTTCCTCTGGGGTAAGTGCTCCGCCATCCTTCCAGCTTACCACACAGAGAATGCTCCGGTGGCTGGACAGAGAGACACCCCTTGAACAGAGGTCAGGTCTCGCAGTGAGTAGCTTCAATATGTATGAGTGTGTGCCAGTGGGATAAGACAAGCACTGACGACATCTGCTATGACCCACTCCTTGTGCCAGCAGATCTGATGTGTCCTAGATTAAGACCACTCCATCCAGGCGTGGTGGCGCATGCTTGTAATCCCAGTACTTGGGAGGCTGAGACTGGAGGATCTGGGTTCGCGGCCAGCCTCAGCTACTTAGTGCGGCCCTCCACAAATTAGTGAGACCCTGTTTCAAAATAAAGATAAAAAATAGGGCTGGGGGTGTAGCTCGGAGGTAGAATGCCCCAGGGTTCAATCCCCAGTACCGCCCCCCCAAAAAAAAAGACCACTCCGCTTTGTCACTGATTATTCTAACAGATGCCCGGTCACAATTTCCAATAAAAGAATCCTAGCAGGAAGGTTGTGGAACCAGCTACATTCTATTCCTACTAGAGTTGGTTCTGAGACTGTAGCTGGTATTTGTCATTTTATTACCTCATACCCTTGGTCAGTTTTTATGCTAATGTAGGTGATTTTCTCAGTAGGGTAGCCCAGACCTTTAGCTTTGAGGGGTCAGAGCTCCTAATTAAAGCTGCAGGGGTCAAGCTATGAATGCTATAATTCCCTGTTCACAGGCATGGGAGACATAAAAGTACCAAGAGAGGCAACAGTGAGTGAATTCCGTGGATTCTAGATATGTCTCCTGGAGAGTCTCTTTCTGGGCCGCATTGTACAGTAGCAGCCCTGGGCTTCTTGATCATCAGTCAACACCATGACAGTCTCATAACTCCTTTCTTAACTCGCTGGTCTATTACAATGAGGAGTCCAAAATAATTTAATGAAATCTTTACTGTGTTTCCTGTGGCAGTGTCCTCCTCCTGGGAATCAGACCCAATATATGTGAGATCATCCCTGAGAGCGATGATGGCCAGGGTCACTCTTATTTCATACTCTGTGCTCTACCTTACAAAGACATGGAACCCTAAAATGGCTACTTCAAAATACAGTCCATATCTTGAAGGATAGTCCTTAACCTTGCAGCTATGGGACCATAGCTGTACTTTAACACACTATTTTGATCTTTTTTTCTCAGCTTCAGGATGATGTAATGATAAGAATAGAGCATCCCATAGCCATGTGCCTGTTATCACACCATCTTCCCCTCAAACTTGGTCCAAGGTAATGTTGCCTAGGATCTCTTGATGAGGCACTTTGTGAACTATTGTACACTGGTGCTGGCTAAGGCAATGAAAGTAAGAAAGAAAAATTCAGCCAGGCACAGTAGCACACACCTGTAATCCGAGTACTTGCAGTACTTGAGAAACTGAGGCAAGAGGATCACAGGTTGGTGGCCAATGTGTGGTAACTTACAAGACCCTGTTTCAAAATAAAATAGAGCTAGGGGTATAGCTCAGAGGTAGAACACCCTTGAGTTCAATCCCCAGGACCATAAGAAAAGACAAATTCATAATCAGACACTGTATTAATTCCAATAATTCAGAATCTCTACCCCTTTCACAAAGGAAGTGGCCTAACATGGTCAACTTTCCACCAAGTGATTCCTTGGTTTCTGTGTCAACTTTCTATTACTGTAAAACCAACTAACAAAGCTATGTTAATCAACTTACAAAGAGAAAAGGTTTCTTTTAGTTCCCAGTTTTGGAGGTTTCTGTCTGTGATCGATTGTCCCCTTTGCTTTGGGCCTGTGGCAAAACAGCACATCATGGCGGGGGAGCATGTGACAGAGCAAAGCTGCTCATCTCATCACCAACAGGAAGTGAAGGAAGGAAGAGGAAGTGACCGGGGTCCCACAATCCCCTTCAACAGAACACCCCCAATGACCTAAACCCATAATCCCACCTCTTAAAGTCTCCACCATCTTCCAATAGCATGATTGACTGGAGACTAAGCCTTTAACGCATGGCCCTTTGAGGACATTCCTGATCTATACGGTAGCCTCCCTGAGTAGACCGCTATACCAAGGGCTCAGTATTGGTCTTGGTGGCAGACAGGTTGCTATTGAGTTGCTCAGTAGCTCGGTCAGCTTTGATGAAGGGCTGTCCTTGCTGCCTGACCTATTCATAGCCTCCAATTCAGACACCAGGGCTACTCTGTTCATGAGCCTTTGTGGAAGTGCTAAAGTGACCAATAGCACAGATTGGCTGATGTCCACAGGAAATGTCCTCCGGCCCATCTGGCTGCTCAGTGCCGTCTCTTTGGAGGATTCTGTCTGGCAAGCGTGGCTGTGAAACACAAAGAACTGCAGACTCTGCACACATTCCTGTCAGTCCGGCTGCAGGCTTCTTCCTTACAAATCTTGTCTTTAATTTCCTGTTATTCTCCTTATAGGCCCCCTGGCCAAGCACATGGCCAAGCCATTCAGTACTGTCTGAGTATCCATAGCTCACAGGTGGATGACCATGTATCAGAGGCTCTGCCCTCTGGGGTATTGTCTCTTGCCCTTGATTATTCACCCCTGAATGGGGCTGTACTGCTCTAGGACATTTGCAACCCAATGTTGGTTCTTACAGACCTATGAAGCCAACACATCTGTGAAACAAGCCAGTTTTTGTTCCTTCTTCTCCATCAGCTGATCACAGGGACTCCTTAAGAAATCCACTTTTGTGAGCTAAGAGAGACAGTTAGGTGCAATGGAAGTAGGTGGCATGCTGCAGGCCACCTGTCCATGTAACTTACTTTTGCCATCCTGACCTGATGAAATCCCATTCCAAGTGTGCCATTTCTATTGTGATGAATTGCTGCTGTGCCAATGACCTGGTTGGTTTGGAGCTATCCACCTCATGATGGGACCTCCAATTACATAGTCACTCTACTGAGGCAAAATGGCACATGAAAGTCACTTTTGAACATAAAAAATATGACCCTGCTCCAGAAATATAGAATATTTTGTGATTTTTCTACCAGAGTTTGCTGGCAAACCTACATTGCAACCTTATCCACCATGGTATTCCTTCAAATAACAGTGTTCCTTCAAACAGCAAGGCCCATAGTATTGCAGTCCGTCTGCTGCAGAGTCTTCTTTTTCTCTGGCCCCCATAAATCATCAGCCTTCCACATGATTTGATAAATGGGTCAGGACAACATTCTCAAATGTTGTATGTTTTGGCTCCAAAATCCAAAATGAGATGGGAAACACTATGCCTCTTTCTTAGTTGTAGATGTTACAAAGTGCAGTGATTTGTTCTTTATCTGGCAGAAGCAAAATTAGGCTTAGCATTGAGGCAAAACCAAGAATGTATACAGCCGTCTACTCTAGGTGAATGCAGATTACTTCAGAACCTCCTGCATGCAAAAGGTCAAGAAATTCACTTACCTGGAGCTATATATTTCCAGCAGCTGTGTTGATGTGTTCTAATAAGTCTACCACATACGGCACAGCAACTACATTTGGATTTGGAGCTACTGTTTACTGTAGGTTGCAGAAGCTGGATAGCATCTGCCATCATTCATCTGTTTGTTTTTCTTCAAGGAACCAGACTGGTAAATTTGATGGGAATATGTTTGGGGCCACTACCTCTGTATTATTTAAAATCTTTGAAGGAGGCACTGATATCTAATATTCCACTGAGGATATGGTTTTGCTTCTATTTCATGATTTTTGCTGGGTCTAGGGCCCATTTAGGGGTTGTCTCTTTTTTTCTACCTATTATTATGGCTTTTAATTTACAGATTAGAGAGAGAACCAATCTGAGGTTCTGCAAGGTTTGCACTGTCCTTCCTCAAAGGGAACCATCTCTCCTTCAGTGAGTGATCTTAGCAATTGCTAGCATCTGAGGGTGGGAGAAGATGGATGCGCCAGCTTAAACAGAGAATGAATTCACTCTTCCTCCACCTTTTGGTTCTGTTCAGACCCTCAGCAGATTGAATGATGCCTACCTCCATCAATGAAGCACATCTTCTTTACCCAGCCTACTGATTCAAACGCTAATCTCTTCCAGAAACACCCTCACAGATACACCAGAAATCATATTTACCAGCTACATGGGCATCGCTTAAATCACTCAAATTGACCTATAAAATTAACTATCACAGGGACTATCCTTTAGGCCCTTCTGCAGAAAAGTCATTTCTGTCTTATGATAAATGCCCTGTGTCACACCCACCTCTCTGCACCTTTTGACTCCTTTCACAGTGCTCTGGAAGGACAATTCTTATACCTTCACCTCAGTTACCATCATCTGTTCTGAACTTGAATCAACCAATAGTCTTACAATAAGGATGGCCTATCAGTGACCATACCAGAGCATTAAATCTTGAGTCAAAACAAAGTGCTCCCATTGGTAAACTTTCCCTTATTCAACCTTATCCTGCACCCCTGGACCATCACTCACAGTATCCATTCCCAGATACGTGCTCCTCATTCCTCCCCGTACATTCTGGCTAGATTCCAAAGCTGTTTCAGTGATGATCCTTTTCCTCCAACAGCAGCCCCCCTAGTCTGTTTATGTTGACCTTTAACTCTAGATGTTGGTTCATAAGCACTGGGAGGAGGTGGGGGGCAGATTTTCCAAAGGATGACCATCATCTTATGAGGTGTCTGCATCAGGTGAGACATTTTCATGGTCTCCAGTTTAAGGATATTGATATTCTTTAGCAAGCAGGAGGAATCCTTTTTGGACAGCCTAATGATTTCAGAGGAACCTGCACATTCATACTTCCAAAGCATATTCACCCAAACATTCTCATTTCAAGAATTCTATCAGGACTCTAACTTCAGCACAGGAAACTTGCAGACAGGAGTGATGGTGCATTCCTGTAATTCCAGTAACTGGGAGGCTGAGACAGGAGGATCGCAGGTTTGAGGCCAGCCTTAGCAACTTAGTGAGGTCTCTCAGCAGCTTTAGCAAGATCCTGTTTCAAAATAAAAAATAAAATAAGTCCACAAAATGCAAAGGGAGGGAGGGAGGGAGGGAGGGAAGGAGGAAGAAGGAAGAAAGGAAGGAAGGGAGGGAGGGAGGGAGGGAGGGAGGGGCTTGCAGAGGTTGGGGTTACTCTGTATTGCAGTCAACTCAACCTACTTCTCAATCCTTATATTACCATAGACTCCATACCCTTGCAGGCTAGAAGTATTGCATGAGCCAGAACATTCCCATCTATCTGATTTCATCCCAATTCACCACACGAGTGGCTTGGTAATTAAGGTGTTACAGCACATCAGTAGTTGCAACCATCTCACAACTAGAAATGTCGCCCTTAATTGCTCTCTGATTGGTGAATAATTGAACTCCAGAATGCCATGTTGAGAGATTGCTTCCTAAGAAAAATTCTTGTACCAGCTATTTAAGTCTTAGTTCCCTCCGAAGCAGATCCTGAGACAAGGATTTGAAGGCAAGTAGTTGATTTCACAGGTGATACTAGAACAAACAAGAAGAGGAATGATGAAGTGAGGCAGAGATGCAGGTGATAAAGGGCGAATTAGCAGCAGGTTATCACCAGGGAGAACCGGGGCTGAATCCCACTGAGTCACCATGGAACACATCTCAGAACTCTTGCAAAAAGGTAAAAGCGAGCTGGGTATTTATCCACTAGCTCCCTCTCTATCATTGGATGATGGATTGCTTGGATGTACATCCTCTCCCTGACACTGCATGTAGACCTAGTGTACACTCACAGGGGAACCAAGCCCTCAGGCAGAGTTGCAGTTCTCTAGTAATTACTATTCTTGAAGCTCTCTCTCTCTCTCTCTCTCTCTCTCTCTCTCAGCATCTATGATAGCATACTTTACTAGTTGGAGAGACTACTGATGGCCAAATTTATTCTTCTAATCTAGTCTTCTGTTACCTAGACATTTTGCTGTTAGATATTAAGGAACTCACAAGAATTTGAAATTCAGCATATCCAAAACCGAACTCATCAAACCTTCCAGGCTTCTAAAACGGTTCCTGTGGATTTTGTGACTATGTGATTGGCACATCCATACCCCTCAATCAGAAACCGAGGGTTATTGTAGCCTTGTCTCCTTTACTTTCTCTCCCTCTACACTTACCAGTCACTCAGAACCACCACTGAGTCTTCTAAATATCTTTGCAATCCATCCTTTCCCCCCTCCATCCACTGCTCTAGTGCAGATCATCTTTATTCTTACTTGGATAACAGTTGTAAAATTCTAATTGGGCTAGGCATGGTGGTGCATGCCTATAATCCCAGTACTTGGGAGGCTGAAACAAGATGATTGAAGGTTCAAGGCCAGCCTCAGCAACTTAGTGAGACTATCAGCAACCTAGCAAGATGTTGTTTCAAAACAAACAATAACAGTAACAACAAGGGCGGGGGGGTGTAGCTCAAAGGTAGAATGCCCCTGAGTTCAATAGCCATTCACACACACACACACACACACACACACAC